>VMDO01006343.1:66014-101494 GCA_007922755.1 Pedetes capensis
TTATATGCATGTTCACTGCAAAATTTGTCAATACAAAAATAATTAACCATAGTATCTTTGTACAATGAATAGATAAGAACAGATACTGATATATATTATATAACAAATATTGATGTATATATGGTTTGAGGATTATATATATATATAATACATAATGTGTAATATATAAAATCATATATACTAATATTTTTTCTTATCTATGTAGTATATGAAGATACTAGGGTTCATTTATTTAATTTCCTATTGATGAGTTCCTGGGCAGTTTACAATTTTCAGGTGTTAAAAATAAGCTGCTATGAACTTTTTAAAAAATCGTTTGTGGACATGTCTTTGCTCTTGGCTGAATTCCTAGGACTGCAATTGTTGAAAATAAAATATAAAGTGGTACAGCCACTTTGGAAGAAGTTCTTGCAGTTTCTTACAAAACTAAAGTTTTTCCTCAATGGTTATAGCATTTTACATTCTCACCAAAATTGTATGCAATTTCCTGTTTGTTCTACATCTTCAACATTATTTGGCATTGTCATTAAAAAAACATATTTTTAGTCATTCTTCTAGGTGTACCAAGGTATCTCATTTTGTTTCCAAAGACTGTGTCTAAGGTAATGAAGCCGCTGAACGTCTTTAGACACATAGGACCCTAATGTGCTGACCTATAGGAACTAGAAATGTTGGCTAAAGCATTTGTCAGTCTTTGGATTCTAATTGTTGAATGAGTCCTCACAGATCTTCTAACCAAAACCCTTTATTTAACACAGAAGGAATGAGGTCCAGGGCAGGGACAGACTTTGTCTAAGGACATTCATTTATCATAACAGAGCCAGAGTTTTAAGTCACTGTTTGTTATTCTAGAAATGGCAACAATGAGGTGCCCAGGTTATTCCCTCATTTCATGGCCACAGCTGACGTTGCTGTGCTGAGCCCAACTGGACTTCAGCTTTTTTTCTCAAAAAAAGGATTCCGTTTAGCCATGGCATCACAGTGTACATGACAGAGCCTCTCACACCTCATCCTTTGTTTAATCCGGGAGACAACACTGAGTCATAAGTGTGGGAAAGAATGCTTGTGTTCAGGAGTTTATCATTAGACAGGAGAAAGAGTGTATCTCTTTCTATATTCTCATCCTTCTTTATTATTGAGCATTTTTACACCTTAATGTGATTCATTCTGACATGCTTTTCATAGTGGCATTTCCATATATGCCTTTTGATGTGCATTATTCATATAGGTGCCCCCTTACCCTTTTGTATGCTTCCCCCCCCCATCCTTCTTTTATTTAGCAGAGAAGAAAATGTTTTGGAAGCTCAGAGCAATATCTCTAATTCTGCCTAACTCCCAACTTAACCTGGTCATCAGATAGAGCTATAGAATTTTAAAGCAGAAGAAATCAAATTATTTTTTCAGAGGCCCCATCAAAAATTGTGAGCAAGAAAGGGGACACTGTTTGAAAGTTGGATCCTGGAGCCTCTGCTGGCCTTGCGTGAATATGTTACTTGAGGGCTGACCCATATCTACCTCCTTAACAGGCTTATCAGACTGTATGTATCCTCCAACCAGCTCCATTTTTATCCTCTATCCTGTTTTCCTGACACACACACAGAGGAGATGGAGTATGCTCATCTGTGTTTGTATCATCTCTTTATCAGCTGCCTTAGATCAGTCTCCTACTGTTAGGCTTTAACTTTCAGACAAGAGGCAACTTGACAGGGCCTGGACTTCAAGATGACCACTCAATAACTACTCTTCAATCTCAAGATCTGCCTTCTCTTCTCTCTATAAGCACTTGCTTTTATAAAAATCCTAATTCCTGGGGAAAAATACAATTATTCTATTTCCCTCTTTGTGTTTGAGAAGTTCCTCCCTATCTGTAACAATAGAAATCAAGAAGAAAAAAGAAAACAAAAAAGATAAGAAACATGATCACAGATATATGTTTACATGTTTCCCAACCTAATAAAAATGGTAAAAATGCTTTGCAATAGAAAATGGATTTTTAAAAACATCAATAGTATAACCGTGTATCCAACTTACATATATTTTCTGTTATATTAAAGACAATGTGTCTAGGTCCAGTGTTAAGAAAATGCTGTTACTTTTCTGAAAAGTCATAGAGTCCAGTGGAATACAGGACAAAAATGCAAACAACAGTGGATGCTGGAGACCAAAGAGAAATGGTCTATGCCCAGAGCCAACAGGAATAGGGTACGAAGCTGCTTCTTTTGCCCCAGAAGAAAGAACAAAGTGATGTGAAAAATCTATAGACTGTTCAGTCTTCCTGTCATGTCTCAGGATTAATGTTCTATAGTATCTTTTGTGATTCAAGGTTATTAATACTTTCCTAGATCCTGGAGGAATAATTACAGTGTTGTTGTTGTTGTTAGGTGCCCTTGAGTCGGTATCCGACTCATAGGGACCCTCATAGGGTTTTCAATGGCTGACTGTTTAGGGATTGCGTTGGGAGGGGATTGCCAGGCCCTTCTCCCATTTTTGCGGTGCTGGGAATTGAACTCAGGACCTCAGAGACTGCAGTGCAGTGCTCTACCAACTGAGCTAAATCCCAGCCCAGTTACAGTGTTAGGAAGCCTTATAACATTATTTTTTTCAAGTGAGGATGCCTTGGAATCTAATCTTCTATACAGATTTGTGACAGTCTGTGATTTACAGGAAAGAAAGGAAGTCTGATATCCCACCCATGACTCAGTGGATGTTGTTACTCTCCCTCTTGCAGCCACTCATCACCTTGGACAGCAGTATCTCCTTCACATTCCTTGCAGAGGGAACCAACACCATCACAGTCCAGGTAGCTGCTGGGAATGCCCTAATCCAAGACACAAAAGATATCGCAGTTCACGGTAAGCCCTGAAAAGTGTCCTTTGATTCTCCCTTGTGACCAGCCAGTTCCCTCCACCCACCTTAGTGGCAATCACTGACTGCTTTGGAAATTCCCTAGGTCATGGGAAAATTATGGAGGCCAACAAGAGGTATTCAGATCTACCTCCTACCTTGTTCCTGGATAGAGATTGAGGTTAAAAGCTAAGCAGATCACAACCAGCTCTCTTTTTCCCCTGCAGTATATTTACATCACAGTGTGTTTGGGATTATCATTAACAGAGACATCTATCATAAATTGAAGGAATGGTAAGCTAGAAAGACTGTCATAGAAGGAGTTAGATCCGATGTCCTGCTCATATATCTATGATGCACATCTAGAAGTCACTCTTTGTGAGATGGGGACCAGTGATTTCCAAAGCTAGATAAGTCAAGGTCCCCTCCTTTGCAGAATTCATAGCTCAGGTCATGAAATGATCTACACAGAATCCATGTGTTTCCTTGATTGTTGGAGATTCTAACATCATTGACTGCAAGGACTTGATACTAAGGCTAAGAATATAAGCTTAAAGAAAGATGAGAAAAAGTAGTAAAGAGACCCTATTTTGTTCTTAATTCTGGAGAGCCATTCTAAATTACTGAGTTTATTTTAAATAAAATTTATTATGCTTCTACTGTCATCTCACCATCAAACCTCCCTCAGATTCCTAGACAAATCCACTATCACTGTGATTTTCCAGAAAGTTATACTAAAGTATATGGGCCTCTGATTCAGACCACATTTCTTCAGCCTCCCCCAGCTGGGTTCCATTTCCTAACTCTGCCAATTTAATGCTTGGGCTATTAATTGGGCACCTTAAGATATTTTCCTTAAGTAGGTATTTATTGGAGTGGAAATTTTATACAGAAAAGCACATAGACTACAAATATTTATATTCATGAATTACCATCAAAAGAATCAAGCTGTGTATTTACCAACCTGGTCAAGAATTTGAACATTACTTTACCCACATGGTAGAGACTAGATTCAACTTACTTTGTACTGCTTTGAGGCAGTTTCTCACATAATAAGCAAAGGAACTGAAGGAAGGAGAAGTGAAAAGCCTCTATTGAAACCAAGCCCAAATCATTAGTACTTAGGCTTGGCTCTGCAAGGTGTCACCTACAGGAATTCAAGTCTCCTGGTGTTTGCTGTTTATCTTTTCACACAATATTCTTTGTAAGAAGAGAAGCTTAAGATCCTAAGAACTAACGATACTACTAAGAACACATATTTTCTGATCACCACTTTCTACTTTGTTTTAGAAGCCAAGAACTTGGCTGAAAATAAGGAATTATAGCTGAAGCATCATGAAAGAGGAAACCCTCTCCCTAAGCCACAGTGAAGACAGAGCTTCTCACCTGTCTTATCCTCTCTCATCTCACTCTGCCAGCCTCACTTGCACATTGTGTCTCCTTGCAGAATACTTCCAGTCTCAGCTCTTATCATTCTCACCTAACCTGGATTATCACAACCCTGACATTCCAGAGTGGAGGCAAGACATTGGCAATGTCATCAAGCGATCTCTGGTTAAAGTGAGTTGGCTTTCTCTTTATTTAAAGTCTTTGTAGGCAAAGAAAAGAACTAGGTAGTGTGAAGAAGAGTTAAAAACACTTTTTTATCAATAGAAAAATGATCAATAGGAATATTTCCTATAAAAAGAGAGAAAGAATGGAAGAATGGAAGGAGGATAGGAGGGAGGGAAGAAGGGAGAGAAAAAGAGAGAGGAAATTGAGGGAGTGGGTGCAAGAAAGTCATTACATGTTTCAAGATGAAAATTGGCCTCATGTTTATCCCACATATTTCTGAGACAGGGGCTTCACCCTTTTAATGGACTAATGGATGGACCATTCAATGAGTTTATACTAATATCTTGTACTCAGTTGGCTCTTTGCCCATGAATATTGTTGTTAGGTAGTGTTGACCAGCTATTTAGATACACTAGGCTATCATTGGCTGTGCATGGCACTCAAAAGGTTATAGGTTAGGAATAGAGTATTTCTCCAGGGAAATAGAGCTACCAGTTTAACCCAATATCAGATTTTCCTTAGAAAAAGCATAAGAGTTTTGCTAACCACTCTCAGAGTTAGGCACTGGAATAAGATGATGAATAAAACAAGCTCAATTCAGATGTAGAAATAAGTCTAACATGCAATTAGTTCTGTGCTTAGGGACATAGCCAGCATCTCCAAAGAGCACAGAGAAAAATCTGATTCACTCTGTCCTGGGAAGTACAAGCTTGGAACAGATTTGCAATTCAATAAATACTTGTTGAACTATTGAAATGGTTTTGGAGGGGATATTTGAATTGTGTTTTAAAAGATATATGCCAGTTAACAGGAAGGGAATGGTGTCTTTCAGGTAGAATGAACAGCATATGGAAAGTCATGGACTACTAAAAGAGTACAGCAAGATTGGAAAAATGGCATAGCGTTTGGGGTAGCCAATATATAACTTATAAGGACAAATGTGACTAATGTTTGGGTAGGATGGTTAGCTCAATTGTGAAGGGTATGAGAAGCTAAACTGTAGATAGTGGTAGGTGTGAAAGTGTTTATTATTATTACTATTATTATTATTATTATTATTATTATTATTATTATTGGAATAAGGAAAAGGCTATCAGTAGATTTATATTCCAGGCACCCACTCTGATGGTAATGTAGAGGAAAAGCTGCTGGGGTAGGACATGTGGGGCTAGATTTCACAGAAGGTGTCCAATTAAAAGACCACTGCAGTTATCTAGACCAGCAGTAATAAGATCCTGAAATGGAAAGAATCAAAGGCTCCTTAGGAAGTTGAGCAACAGAGATACTAATAAATTCAGTATGCATAAGAGGGAGGGAAAAGATTTCTGATACCAAAATAAGTAGGAGATAACTTTGCCATTAACTAGCATGGGTTCTGTTTAGGAGAAACATGGTTGAGGAGCAATAATGGTTTGATCTTTCATATGAGTTTTATATTTAAAATGCCCTCACATGTCTGTCAGCTTGTTGTGCTGTGGGGGCTTGTGTGTAGTTGTAATGCTGAAAGCTATGCTACTGGTATTTCAGATACCAGCAGGGCCACCCATAGTTGATATATTCCAGCTGAGCTTTCAGACTAAGATGGAGTAGGGAGAAGGACCTGGGATCCCACCCCCAAAATAATTAGCTATTGAAAACCCTATGAATAGCAGAGAATCACTGTCAAATATAGTGCCAGAAAATGAGCACCGCCCTCCAGGCTAGACAGCATTCAAGAAAGGACAGGGGAAGAATTGTTTCCTCAAAATAGAGTCAGCCATAATGATAGAAATGGAGTAAAGCCCTGGGACCTCCTTTTACTGACTTGGTACTACTCCAAATGAGAAGAAATATAGTGGCTGCAACAATGGGCTCAAACATAAAAAGATCATGTGCATGGCACAGTGTTGGGTAGTGTTTCCTTCTGTTGTAATAGGGTTGCTATGAGTCGGATCTGACTTGATGACACACAACAACAATATGAAAAATCATTGGGTGAAGATGACCATGGGTGTTATAAATGTGGGTCTGAAGGTCAAGCACAAGTTCATGCTGGAGGCAGAGATTGAAAGCTGAGGCTCTGAAGGTCATGAGACTCCCTCTGGGGGACAGGGAGTAGGGAAATCATAACTGCTGATGTGCCCCAAGACAGAGTAGGAAAACCCAGGGAAAGACCTGGAGAAGGAGCTAAGAGAACAGAAGCAGAATAAATAAATGAGAAAGACAAAAAAGTAAATAAATGAGAATGACAGTCCTGGAGGAGTTGTCCAAATGAGGAACCTCACATCTTTTTATAAAATGATTGTTCATAGAAAGAAATGAAAATAGCCACTAGCTGGGCATTGTGGTACACACTTGTAATCTCAGCCACTTGAGAGGCTGAAGTAGAAGGATTATGAGATTGAAGCCTGAGGCAGCCTGCATAATTTAGGGAGGCCCTTTCTCAAAATAAAAAGTAAAAAAAAAAAGAGACGAAGTGCAGTTCAATGGAAGAACACTTGCCTAGTCATGCACTAGGCTATGGGTTCAATCCCCAGCACTGTTTAAAAAAAGGAAAAGAAAAAGAAAATAAAGAAAGAAAGAGAAGAAAGATGAAATAAGACTGCTGTGTATGCTGTCTCAGTCTTTTCAGGGTGCCATACCATAACATGAGATGACAGACTAGATGGTTTATAAACAAGAAAATTGTGTCTCATAATTCTGGAGACTAGAAAAAGCAAGATGAAGGCACTACTAAGAGTATATATCCTGACTCATAGATGACACTTTCTTACTGTGTCTTCACATAATGGACAGGAGGCAAGGCAGCTCTCTGGGGCCTCTTTATTAAGGGCACTGATCCTATTCATGAGGGCTCCACCTTCATGACCTAATTGCCTTCCAAAGGCCCTACCCCCTAATACTTTCACATTGGTGATTAGGTATAAACATATGAATTGTAGTTATTGTTGTTGTTAGGTGCCGTCGAGTCAAGGTTGATTCATAGGGGAGCACAAATATTAAGACCATACTATATCTTTGACCATAGCATCTGGAATTGTGTTGTCTTTTTGTATGGTTGTATTTATTAAAAACTTATGCACTTTTTAAGAAATAACTTTGTGACTGAGATACTACTACTACTGCTACTACTAAGTAAAAATAATCAGCCATATCATTTGATGCTGAGGCCTTCAATCTCATGAAGACAAATCACTGGCATATCAATTTGCATAGGATTATATGAATGTAGATGCACAGCTCCAAGGTCCCTCCAGGTTACTGATGCTCCCTGAGATTATTCTTCCCT
This sequence comes from Pedetes capensis, assembly GCA_007922755.1. NCBI lineage: Eukaryota > Metazoa > Chordata > Mammalia > Rodentia > Pedetidae > Pedetes > Pedetes capensis. Next base: position 73,681 of record VMDO01006343.1, read on the forward strand.
GAAACAATGAGTCACATCAACTAAGGCATTGATGGGCTCATCCCCCTTCACTCCATTGGGTGATTCTCTGTGTTTTTCTACTTGCACTGGTCTCCTGAGACTTATTACCCTTGGCTGGTAAGGACAAGGTCTTTCTGCCTCATGCACTTGGTCACTGAGGCTGCAGCAACTGCATGGTCACTGAGACATCTGGCAAATCACTGTGAGATTCCAAGAGGATGCTGTCCTGGTTGGTGGACTTCTTAGGCTTCTGAGTCCACTTTCTTACTTTATTGCAGGCCAGCTTTCTCACTTTTCCTTCTGCTTCTATTCAATTCAGAAACTAGTTTTTAAGTTTCTCATCTGTCAAGCAAATTTTGGAACAGCAAGGTGGCCACAAAGACTCTCAGGAATTTCTGAGCAACCATTCAGTAAGAAGCTATCAGAGAAAAGATTGTACCAGATGGATGTGATAGTATGACATAGTGGATATGATCGGTGTCCCTGAAATGTGGTGGCCATGGTGATCTGGAGGATCCTGGATTGGAGCCCCAGAGGAGATCACTGCCAGTAGAGATGGTCGCAGGACACTCCCTGGAAGAGGCAGGATTTCATCGACCATATTTGTGTTGACAGTAGAGGCAGTATTGTCCTGGATAAAAGGCCTTCATCAGACATACTGGAAGGAATAAGCAGTGGAAAAACTCAGTTCATACTCACCCACTTTTTTTTCCTGAAGAATTTGCCTTTACACAGAAACAAACATTTGAGATTTTTATTTAATCACAAAGCAATATAATCCTTTTACTGAGCAATCAGAAATAGAAAAATTCACTCATAATCTCAGCCTCTTAACAACTTTCAGTGTTTTGTTTTCTTCTTATATGTTTGTATTTTTATAGAATTGTAACCAAAGAAATGCAAGGAAAGAGACCAGAATGCAGCCATTCTCTAAGTATTTTTCCATGTTGCTTTATGGTACTCATTATCATCTTAAAGTTAGAATAATATTATATCAGGTGATTATACCAGTATTTACTTAATTTCTTGATATTTGAGTTTTCCTTATTTATTTCCCATTTTAAATGATGTTGTGTTTTTAATGCTGCACATGGCATTTCCTGTATTTTGAATCCTGTCTTTACCACTAAGTCACTAAATTACAGTTACTGAAGGAAGGATATGAATATTTTTATGGCCCTAAAGTAAGTCTTTTGGAAAACAAATTGGCGATATGTATCAATTTTTAGTGCTGCCAGCAACAAATGAGGGAACCTCCTTCACCGCAGCCATGCACCAATATTAGCATTAAACGTAAAAAAGTCCTGGTTTAATAAGAGAAAACAAATGCTGCTCAGCTATTTTTGTTTAAATTTGCATTTTCCCATGTTTATTTATAACTACTTATTCCTCATTTGCAGCCAGTCTGTTTGTGTTTTAGCCAGAAGGTCTAGTCCTCTTAGTACAGAAAAATGGAAAATGTGGGAGGAACTTCTGCAAATGCTCCCAGAAAATAGTGTTTTGAAAATCATTTGTAACACTCTTTTAGTTTCAGGTTAAAAAAAAAAATATATATATATATATATATATATATATATATATATATGAACAAAGGAAACTAATATTTCTTTACTTAGCAGTTCTAGGAGGAAACAGGAAGGAAGCTTGAAAATACACTGGAGCCTGTGGCTATGATGATGATGATGATGATACACACACACACATCTACACATTAAATACAGACTACATATATAAATATAATATATGTGTGTATCTAATTTTTTGAGCCAGGGTCTCTGTAGCTTAGGATGGCCTTCACCTCACAATCCTCCTGCCCTAGCCTCTCTATTGCTGGGATTATCAATGTGCGCCATAATAAGTAGCTGAAATGCTACATTTTTTAAAAAAAACTATGCATGGTTGTAAAAGCTGGATATTGAATAAGGGAGATAGGAGAAGAATTGATGCTTTTGAATTATGTGCTGGAGACAATTATTGAATATACCATGGACTGCCAAAAGAACCAACAGATCTGTCCTAGAAGAAGTGCACCCAGAGTGCTCCTTGGAAGTAAGGATGGCTAGACTGTTGTTGTTGTTGTTGTTAGGTGCTGTTGAGTTGGTATCTGACTCATAGCGACCCTCTGTTCAACAGCGGCAACACTATTGTCAGTGCTTCTCTGCTGTTCATAGGGTTTTCAATGGCAGATTGATTTGGGGGAGGGGGTTACCAGGTCCTTCTCCCAAGCCTACAGCTTCTAGTATTCCCAGGTGGTCTCCCATCCAGGTACTAACCAGGCTCAACCCTGCTTAGCTTCTGAGATCTAATGGGATCGGATGCCACAGGGCTATGGCTGCAGGCAGCTAGACTGTATCCTACATATTTTGGGCATGTAGTCAGGAGGGACCAATCCCTGGAGAAGGACATGAAGTTTGGGAGAGTGGCAGGTCAATGAAAAAAAGGAAAACCCTCAACTAGCTGGATTGACATAGTATCTGGAACAATGGGCTTTAACATAAATAAGATTGTGTGCCTGGCACAGAATCTTGGAGTGTTTTGTTCTGCTGTACATAGGGTTGCTATGGGTCGGACTCCTGGTACCTAATAACAACATGCAGTGCATACTTTGCTCCTGGTTGTGTATTTGGGGAAGGCTGTCTCCCCAGGACCTCACTCTGGTTTCAACACTTTGCAGGTCACCAGTGTCCCAGAAGACCAGATCCTTGTAGCCGTGTTCCCGGGCCTCCCCACTTCAGCAGAACTTTTCATCCTCCCACCCAAGAATTTGACGGAGAGGAGGAAAGGCCACGAAGGGGACCTAGAACAAGTAAGTCTAAGAAGGCTTGCCTGGGACACTTGCCCCCCTCATCCCACATTCACACATTCTGTGGGGAAACACAGTTGCTTCCAGTGGAAAGGGAAACAAGCTCCCTCCCACTGATCATCAGCCCATACTGCTTTACCCAAACACTGAGGATTTTAAAGAATAATCAGCCTTACTGAGAACAATCGTAAGTGCAAATAGCTGGGAGCATTCAGCCACGTAGGAAGGATCAACAACTCTGGCATCACTCATTCTAATGCATGACATCCTGCACCTTGCTCATGTCTGGCCACAATGATGCTGGAGTAGCAGGAGATAGCACAGAGAGAAAGAGACAGACAGAGAAACAGAATGAGGGGTAGACTTGAATTTCCCTATCTCCTTATGGGAATATGTGCTTCTTGTCTTTAAACCATACTAGCCCTACAGTTCCTGGTCAATTTAATTTCTGCTTCTGGGGAGAAAATGAACTGCTTTTAAACACGTTCTGTTGGAGAGAGATGGATTGCCTCATCTGCTTTGACTAAAGAAGCAGTATTTCCAAAGGGGGTTGTGATTTACTGTCATTATCAAACAGGCATATAGTTCCTGTGATCTGCATGCAATCCTGGAGGCAAAGGAGGGGGCTGGTCTGGTGTTTCTCCCTCTCACTCGCTGCTCCTGCTGGGATCTTATTGGTTGCACTTTGTGTAACCCTTCCCCACCTCCCAGGATGCTGTCAGGAGAAGTGGAAATAAGCAAGGATGGGCTGCTGAAAATCAACGTGAATCAAACACATTTGCTCTTCAGCGAAGTAATCATTGTGCAGATACCTTCTGCATCCCTCTGGTACTCACCCAGCCTGAATGTCACCTATCCCTATATCCAGCCATAGTCCTCAAGCAGCATTGTTGTCATTGCAGTCAGTTTCTCTGGAATATCAAGCAGTTCCTTTGCACTGCAAGGTGGCATGTTGAAGTTGGCCAGAAATAAATCCAGCTTCTCAATGCCCATATCTCTTATACAAGGCCTCTTTATTCTGAAATAGCAAATGGTATGTGTGAACTATATTTGGAAGCCACAATATCCATCCCTTTAGATAAATAGGTAATTATGGTGATGAATAGCAGCTGTGATATTAAGGCACATACAGTGAGCTAAGAGTTAGGGACAAAAGCCTAAGTCTGCCTCAGCTTTCATGTGGGAATGACGGGGTGATTAAATCGATGTTATGTGTTCCAGGACTTGCTGTGGAAAAGTAAAAGAGGAAAAATTATTCCATAGAAAAGAGGCAGATCCTGTTTTAATATTTGCCTCCATTTGTCTCTAAGATAGAAAATGAAGAAGACTTAGAAGTGGGCAGGGGCTATTTGGACCTGCTTTAATCCTAGCATGGGTGTCTGTACCCTGCATCTTTTACTTGTTCGGATTAAAGAGTGAATGATGACTTGACTTTCTTTCATTGGAACCCACAACAGGTCCTAGGTTATAAAGGCCAGGATGAAAGAGCTCAGAGATTGTAGTTGAATGAAATGCTATGTAGGAGCCAGATGGCTGTGGAAACACCTCTTTCTGTCTCACGCTCCTTCCTCTCCATGGTATCTCCAAATGATACCAGCCACTTCCTGGCTTCTCAGGGCTCTGAGGGCTGTGAGAACCAAGTTGATAGAGATGTTCCAATATCCTGTGACCTGACTGAATGAGCATGTTCGGTTTTGGCCAATGAATTCATGAAGGAGCACTGTCACATGTCATGTCTTCCCACACAGCCTCTCCCTTATTTTCCAGATTGTGGAGACACTGTTTAATGCCCTCAACCAAAACTTGGTCCAGTTTGAGCTGAAGCCAGGGGTCCAGGTCATTGTATATGTCACACAGCTGACATTAGGTGAGTGCCTGTTGGGACTCAAGGGGACATGAATGTGATGGTCTGTTTTCTTGGAGATAAAAGGAAGGAGACAATCACCAAAAATCTTTCCACAGAGCCTGGAAATGGTGTTCTAGCAGGGCACTTGTGTGTGCAGTGGTCGTTCAGAAAGATTAATGATGTCTCCCTGGAGGCATCAAGTGGGGGTGGCAGGAAGACTTTCTTAGAAGTGAGTTTGGCCATTGAATCCTGGATGATATTGTAAAAAATCTACCATTTCTTTGAGTCTTGACCTTGCAAACTTATCTATTTATTTTCATTTGCAAAAGTTGGAATTATACTGGGTCACCCTTGGGGTCTCTTCATAACATTGATCCTGATTCCATGACTCTTGGTTAGGAGATCAGACTGTAAAGGTTTAAAATCCCCTTCCAATTTGTAATGTGTAAGGCTAAGTAGAAACAGACCATCTCTAGCCAGCTGATTTATAAAAGGAATAAAAAAGGCATGTTCCACTGGGGTCCTACTTGTGGCTCTCTAGGAGACCCTATTCACTAAATGGGTCTGGTTAACATAAGAGTTTTCAGAGGTGGAGGCTCTGGGGATATTCTACCAGAACAATGCAGGAGAGTGAAATGTTACTATTTAACCTAAAGTTACCAATGTACTGCCACACTGGCAGGAAGGCTAAGAGACAGAGCTTTAAAGCCCTTCCTCGGTTCCCTCAGCTGGACACACTTGTTCATCTTATAACCCCACAGCGAGTTTCCCCAGGCACAGCAGAGGAGTTGGTTTTGCCTTAAAAGCTTTGACCAGGATACTGTGCTCATTAGTGAAGCCAAGCTTCCTGTGCTCCAATAGCAGCAGAGTGGCGGTAGGGAGATGGGTACTAGAAATCAGGGTGGAAACCAGTCAACTCCCTTCCTCTCAAGGGTAACTCCTCTAGTTACTAGCTTCTAAGTGAGCACATCTGTTCTTCCCTCCTAGCTCCCTTGGTGGATTCCAGCACTGGGCACAGCAGCTCGGCCATGCTTATGCTATTGTCAGTGGTGTTTGTTGGCCTGGCTGTGTTTTTAATCTACAAGTTTAAAAGGTACGTTCTATTGTCACTTAATTTTTATATCTGTGCGAGGTTCATTGCAGGTGATTCTTCCCATAATCATCTTTCCTCAACTGGTCTCAAGAATGTGATCTTAATTTTCCTTGAAGCTCTCTTTGGCATTAGAGAAAAGCAGGAATGATTGAGGATGAGGGAATCAATGAGTATAAGAATCTGCTCTCTATCCAATTTGTAAGTATAATGAATTAGAAAAATGAGGGCTAGCATGTGAAGTCCATTTATTCTCCTTAAGAGGAGAGTAAGAGATTTCTCAAACCTTATCCTGATTTCTAAGGTAAGGTTTCAAGTATTCAAGAGGTCGATTTTTTTATAGCTTAACTCCCATTTAGGGTAGTTACACAGAGAAAATGCTGCTGAAATCTGATATGCATATGTACATGCACACACTTCAATTTTCCTTATCTCATGTTGTAGCTATCTAGTATCTCCATTTAAATTTGCATGCTATGAATCCAACCTTCATCCTTCTCCCTCTTTTCCTCTTTCTAAAGGAAACCGATCAGGAAAAGCAGCCTCCACATGTATTCAGATATTCTTTTTGGTGGCTACAGGAAGTTTGTCAGAAAGGGTACTTACTAAAAGCATGAAATTGAAATCAATAATTATATAATACTTCTCCCAGGAGGTGGTCTGGCTGAAGGTACAAACTCTGAAATTAAACAGACTCAGTTTTAATCTTTACCATTGATAACTTTGGGCAATTGTACTTGCTTCTCTAAGCATTAGATTCTTCATCTGTAAAATGAGGAAAACATTATTTATAAGTTTCTTTATGATTTAAATATAATAATGGCTATAACTTCTAGATATTAAATATTAAAGAAGCTAAGTTATTATTAATTACAAAGAACATGCCTTCCAGAAATGAGTTCTATATCATAAAGTAGTATATAGTAGGCTCTCAAAAATTCTGTACCTGGTATAGACATGCACTTAGAAAACATGGGTAAAGTCAAAATAATATTCATTAATGCCAGGTGAGTTTTAAAAGCATAGCTTAGTTCTGGGCGTCTTTCTATGCCCTGAAAATAATCCATGTAGATTTTGAAAAAAAATGAGTGCTAAAGGTGCTTAACTCTTTTTGAACCTTTTGCCCCTTTAGTTCCCTTCTGGTAGATATCTCAGTTGCTTCTGAGCATCAGTTTTATTTGATATACATCTAAACACTAGTCACAAGGGCAGAAATCCTTCAATACCCTACATGCCCACTAGGAGGCAGAGTGACATTTATCTTGCTAGTCAATTTACACACTCAGATGTGAGTTTGTGTCCTTTTAGATTAAAGCAGATCAACCCATCTACCCCTGTATCCTCTGAATAGAGTAAAAAGCCTTTATATCGCAATTATTGTTAGGTGCCATCGGATTGTAGTGACCCTTATAGGGTTTTCAATGACTGATTCAAGATTGCGTCAGGAGTGGATTGCCATGACCTCCCATTTTTGTGGTGCTGGGAATCTGAACTCAGGACCTCAGAGACTGCAGAGCAGTGCGCTCTTACCAACTGAGCTAAATCCCAGCCCTTATGTTGCAATTCAAAAAGCATTTAATATGGAAACAATCTGGATAAGGGAGCATCCATTTATGGATGTGTTTTAATTTCATGCAAAGAAGACTTTCACTCATCCAAGGATTTCATTGTGGGGAAGAAACCTGATGACTGCTGGGGTTTGAAGATCAACTAAAACCAAATTTGTTGCTTCTGGCCCTAGAACTTCATGGTTGCTTGGAAAAAGGCCAATAGAAGCCCTGTAAAAAGACATCTGGGTGTGTCATACATCTTCAAATCAAAGCAAGATTTATCCTGTGACTTAGAAAGTTTCTGATCTTTTATTAATGCTGCAAAACTCTATAGTCAACAACTCATTACTGTCACCATCTCGATATTTGTACACTTTCATACATGAATCCTTCCTACAGCATGACATCTCTGAACTATTCTACCTTTGTAGTTCCCAGTTCTCAACCAGCCCTTTCTAGGTCTTTGACAATGATTCAACACAAATCACACTGGTAACAACAGGTTCAGTCACAAGTAACCAGTCATGAATTAACCTTTACTTTTCTGGCCACCTTTTTCTGGAAGTTTTCCTCCTAATGCTCTGACTTTTTGGTTGAAATTCTGTTGAGCTTTCTTTTGTTTCTTTGGCCTTTTTTCCCTCCCCATAATGTGGAACCTCAGTGATGGCTGTATGGAAGATGCCCAGCTTGCACACAAATAATGGTGAAGCTCTGAGCCCTGGGTTTCCTGAATGTCCTTTGTTTCTTTCATTTTAGTCCAGTAGGATTTTCTGCAATAATGAAAATGCCCCATAATATAGACTAATAGGGTAGCCAGTAGTTTGACTTAGGAACTGAATTTTTAATTGTAAGTTTAATTAGTTGAAATTTAAGTAGCTACATGTGGCTAGTAAACACTGTTGAACAGCGGAGTCTAAGTAATAGGCAATTCTGTTTCTGTTTGCAGATTATAGCATTGGCCATGCTGAGTTTTCATAACCAAAACTTCCTCTCTGTAGTCATCAACATTAACTTCTTTAAACATGAATTCATTCATTTATGGAGTGCCTACTATGTTTCAAGCACTGAAAAACATCTACCTGTCACAAGTGATCATTTAGGCAAAGAAGAGTTATCACAATCCTCAAACATCCTTTAAGTAAATACCACCCTGCCTCTCACATTCCATCTTCCTCTTGGATAGTGTCTGCTGTCTCCTGATGTCTTGGCAACATAATGAAAAATCACTATGAGATGACTTTTACTTTCTGAAACCAGCCTAACAAGCCCTTCTTTCTATAAATGTAGGCTCGCCTTTTCTGGTTGTCCAAGAAAACATTTAAGTCTTTATAAATCTTTTTATGTTTTTTCAGTAGGGCCTTCATTATGGTTCATAGTCAGCTTTGCTCTCATGGATGTTCAACACCCTTCGTAGCTGGAACAAATGAGTATAAACTGAGGTTGCTTTTTGTTTGTTTGATTGCTTTTTTAGGGGACTTGGGCTGATCCATCTTATTCTTCTTTAAACCTGTATGAAAGTGTGGCCCAAGACATATCCTTTCGGCTCCTTAGGCAACCATGGGGTTCATAATTGAATTATAACCTTAAAAGTCCTAAAGGTAGCCGGGCGCGGTGGCGCACGCCTGTAATCCCAGCGGCTTGGGAGGTGGAGGCAGGAGGATCGCAAGTTCGAGACCAGAGGCAGTCTGCGTAATTTAGTGAGACCTGTCTCAAATAAACTAAAAAAAAAAATGGGCTGAGGGTGCAGCTCAGTGGTCCAGCACTTGCAGAGCATGCAGGTGTGAGGCCCTGGGTTCAACCCCCAGTACTGCAAAAAAAAAAAAAAAAAAAAGTCCTAAAGGTGAATGTGTTAAGAAATGAAAAGCAGCCTGGCAGCTTTTTACAATGCTATACATTATACTATAAGGTTCAATCCTTTTTAGCTACCTATTAAAGAAAGATAAAAATATGTCTAGCTTCAGATGTATTTTCAGAGACTGAAATAAATTGAACAATCATTGTAAGTACTAATTCATCCAAATCCTCATAGGTATCTTTAGCCAAGCAGAAAGAGGAGGCAATAAACTGTGGTTACAACTCTGATATATACAGACTTAGGTGACCAGGAATGGTTTGATTGCCCCCAGAAAATAATAAATATATACTTTTATGATTAGAAGGAATCTAACTCATTGGGCTGCATCTCTATTTAGAAAAGAAGAAAGTAAGGGCTAGCATGAATTTTTAATTCTATTTTGCTGCTTCACTTAGATTTTGCATGTGTAAGGCCTTATAAATTGTAGTAAGCTCATTTGGACTGATAGGAGTAATGGGGGGACCTCCATTCATGTATGAAAAGCAAACATTAAAGTCATGAAAACTGAACTTAAAAGAAAAATGGAGACTATTGCCTATTTTAAACCTATTTTCAGAGTTATCCTTCAGAATTTTCTTCTGGAAAACCTTATGAAATGCCTCCACATTTGCCTCATTCAGGGTTGGAATGGAGGAATGAATATACAAAGTTGAAAATAGCAGTGGTTGATATTAGTACAACAGAACTATTTTCCTTTAGAACACAATGAATGTTCTGGGATTGGGTGGCTGTCAGATGTCATGATTTCTAAGGATATCTGTGCTAATGATTAGCTTTCTGAAGTGTGTGGACTTTAGTCAAATTTCCCCATCATCTGATGATGTAAGAGGGGCATGTTCTGGATGTTAAATTCCAAGATATAAATGCCATCTTTAATTAAAGACTATAGTTTAGGTGCCTGCAGCCATAGCCCTGTGGCATCCGATCCCCTCAGATCTCAGAAGCTAAGCAGGGTTGGGCCTGGTTAATACCTGGATAGGAGACCGCCTGGGAACACCAGGTGCTGTAGGCTTGGGAGAAGGACTTGGCAACCCCCTCCCAAAAATCAATCTGCCATTGAAAACCCTATGAACAGCAGAGAAGCACTGACAATAGTGTTTCCCCTGTGGTACAGAGTGTCGCTATGAGTCAAATACCGACTCGACTCGACGGCACCTAACAACAACAACAACATAGTTTAGGCAAATAGAGAAAGCACAGGCCTTGAATCTTTTATTCATTTATTCAACAAATGCTTACTGCATGTTAACCATGTGCCAAGCACTGTGCTAACTAAATAGTAGTGAAGATAGAAAATGTAGGCTTTGCCCACATGGAGCTTCAATCTAGTGAATAGAAAGACAGAAAATGAAGCAAACACTGCCTATTCCATCACACTAAGCCAATACTTAATTTCCTCTGTATAGATTGTCCCATAGTTATGCATTTAAAACAGGAGATATTGGGTAAACAGGGGAGGCCTCTCAGAGATGACATGTAAGCAAGTTCTGAAGGATGAGAATAAAACCACCAAGAGCAGAGGTAGGCCTGTTGCAGATGGAGGGGTAAATTGGTTCAAAGTCAAGTCCCCAAGATGAGGAAGAACATTTTGTGCTTGCAACTCAAGAGCTTTAGTCTCCATCTGACCAGCAGCAAAGGCATCACGTAGGAATTTGGCAGAAATGCATAATCTCAACCCATCTAGTCCAAACCTACGATATCATGATACACATTTTGCTGTGGACCCTAAATGATGCCTAAGCACATCAAAGTTTGAGAAGTGCTAGATTAGAGGAATGTGAAGAAGGCTGTAGAGCCTAGAAGAGGGTAGATCAGGAGATAATGGAGATGGGTCAGGAGATAAAGACCCCACGATTTCAGTCTGACTTGCCCTCTTTAATTCCTAAGCTAATCTGCCTTGTGTTTCAAACCTACTACTTCTGTGTATTTAAAGGAAGTTGTTTAGCTTCTTTTAATGGAATACCAATTGGGATGTTTCAACAAACAGATGCAACATTGGAGGTGCTCTCTTGTTTATGCCAAGAGATTTGGTAAATAGTTACCTGGCCAACTGACTGGAAGAGATCCATATTTGTGCCCACTCTCAAGTAAGGGGATCCAATTGAATGTGGAAATCATAAAATGATATCATTAATATTTTACCAAAGTAAAATTTTGCTAATGATCATACAAAAGTGAATACAGCAGTATATTAACAGGGAACTTCCAGAAAATCAAGCCAGATGCAGGAGAGGGCATGGAACCAGGGACATCATTGTTAATGGCAGATGGATATTAGCTGAAAGAAGAGAATACTAGAAAGATGTCTATCTATGTCTTATGGATTATGCAAAGACATTTGGATATGTAGATTACAACAAATTATGGATAACATTATGAAGAATGGGAGTGCTGGAGCATTTCATTCTGCTCATGAGGAATCTGTACATCTGTACATGGACCAGGAGGCAGCCATTCATACAGAACAAGGAAACACTGCCTGGTTTAAAGTCAGGAAAATTATGCACCAGGGCTCTATCCTTTCATTGGTACTTCTTCAATCTCTGTGTTGAGCAAATAATCCAAGAGGCTGGACTTTATGAAGAAGAATATGAAATCATGATTGGGAGGAAGACTCATTAACAACCTGCCTTATGCAAATGACACAAATCTGCTTGCTGACACTGAAAAGGATTTAAAACATTTACTGATGAAAATCAAAGAACATAACCTTCAGTACAGATTGCACCTCAGCATCAACAAAAAAAAATTCTTTCATCTGCTTGGGTAAGCAACTTCATAATAAATGGAGAAAAGATTGAGGTTGTCCAAGATTTTGCTTTACTTGGTTCTATAATCCATCCTCATGGAAGCAGTAGTCAAGCAATGAAAAGATGCATTAAACACTGTTGCAAAGGACTTCTTTAAAGTATTGAAAAGCAAAGATGTCACATTGAAGATGAAGGTGCACCTGACTCATGGCATGGTATTTTCAGTCATATCATGTGCTTGTGAAAGCTGGACATTGAATAAGGGAGACAGAAGAAGAGTTGATGCCTTTGACTTATGGTGCTGGAGATGAATATTGAATACCATGGATTGCCAAAAGAACCAACAGGTCCATCCTAGAAGAAGTACATGAAGGAAGGATGGCTAGAGCACATCTTACATATTTTGGATATGTTGTCAGGAGGGACCAATCCCTGGAGAAGGAAGGACATGTTTGGAAGAGTGGTAGGTTAACAAGAAAAAGGAAGACCTTCAACTAGATGGATTGATACAGTGTCTGCAACAATGGGCTTAAACATAAAAAAGATCATGTGCCTTGCACAGTGTCGGGGAGTGTTTTGTTCTGTTGTACATAAGGTAGCTATGACTTGGTGCTGCTCCAAACTCTCTGAGGACCCAGGATTGATACTCAGCACTGCAAACAGTGGAAGAAGGACGTAGCAATCTTCTCCCAAAGCAATCTACCCCTGAAGCAATCCCCAAACAGTCAGCCATTGAAAATCCTATGAGGGTCACTGTGAGTTAGACCTGAGTCAATGGCACCTAACAAAAACAACAAGAAAAACAACAGCAATCTTTCCCCATAATATTCTCCATAGTCTTAAAAGGAAGCTATTGTTATCTCCATTTAAGATGCTTACCACTGGGTGTTCTGAAAATTATAATGGAGGCTATGAGTCTGTTTCATGAAAGAAGCAAATGTGAGTTGATGATATTTATGCAACCTTAGAAAAACATGTCTTTTCACTGTCCACAGTCTTAATGAGTCCCAAGATCCAGCTCCTTTATCATCTTAATAATAGGTACATATTTTCAGAGTTAGTGAATAACTTCTCAACACCATGGCCCTTTTTTTCAAGGAATTCTGTAGTTTACATCTTCCCTGGGCATCTGGGTTTCTAGCTGACCTTATGTCTATGGCCACCTGGCTATAGTATCTTTGGGTGATCAGTAATTTTCCCTGATATTGGCTTTTCCTCTTAATAACTTTTCCTCCTCTTATCATCTAGGATTTTCTACTGCCACAGTGTGACATGCCTTGTGATTTTACTATGATTTTATTCCCACTCCCGGTAGGAAAATCCCCTGGATTAATATCTATGCCCAAGTGCAGCATGACAAGGAGCAGGAGATGATTGGATCAGTGAGCCAAAGTGAAAACGCCCCCAAAATCACACTCAGTGACTTCACTGAGCCTGAGGAGCTGCTGGACAAGGAGCTGGACACCCGAGTCATAGGTATGTGCGCCTGTACCACCAAGCTTGGAGTCCTCTGTCCTCCAAACAGTCAGCAGTACACATTACCTGTCCCCCAGCAGGCACTGGACTGGAAGGGGGAGGACAGCAACTGGCTATAAGTGACCTAACCATGTTATAAACCTTGCCAACCCCAGCCACAGGAAATTTGAGACTTTTTTCCTATGGAATTCAAACAAGATTGAAAGCACAGGAGTTGTAGTGTAGGAGGAATAAAGGAAACTGTCCATTAGTGTTGAACTTGTTTTTTCTATAAAGCAAAAGCATTGCATGTCTTCATTAATTGTCACACAAATGTGAAATCTGGCATAAGTTGCCCTTACTTGACAAATCTGTGAGCTCTGACATGTATTCCTCCACTGAGAAATGGGAATAATACCACCTAAGTTCTACCCAATTTCTATGTAGTATCTGAGACTCTATTCTGAGATTTTTGTGATAGCTAAATGATGCTATGTCATTAGCACAGTGCCTGCCACGAACAAAATATCTCTACATACCCATGATTGTTGTTGTTATCAGCAGAGTATAAATCAATGTATTGATTCTACCTGCATGCTAGGGTTGGGGGAGACATATGTTAAACATGGATGGGATAAGCCAGTGAGTAGATAGGAATACCCTATTAAGCACTTGTTCTGTGTGGCTTTGTATTCAGCAGTGAATAAAACAAAGATCCCCACTGGTGTGGAACTTACCTCCTTTTCTCTCTGTTTCCTCTCTCTCATAGGAGGCATTGCCACCATTGCAAACAGCGAAAGCACAAAGGAGATCCCCAACTGCACTAGTGTTTAATACCAACAAGCAACGTGGTCAACCACCATTCCGACTTTTTATTTTTGATGACTACTATTACTATTACTATAGAAAATGAAAATGTCTTTTTTACCATTTGTTTACCAAGGGCCCCCTCATAAATAGCAGGCAGATGCTAAGCTTTGGGAGAAAAAGTCATTCTTAGCTGATTTAAATGAGACAAAAAGAATAAAAGGCTGTATTTGTGCTAAGGGCAAAGTATGCATCTTCCCACAGACTCTCTGCTTTATTCTGCCATTGGTCACTCAAAGACTCTTTCTTCTTGTTGTCTCGCTCTCTCTTTGTTCTTTCGTTTTTAATTTAAGTTGGGTTGGCTTCTTTGTTAAGCTCCTACTCCCATCCTCCCCCTCCAAAAATAAAACCTCATAAACCCTCAGCACATACCCATACACCACAAACCATTTCCCAGTTCTATCTGTAGGAGGTAGGTTGGTGGGGAGTGGATGTAGCTGCAGAAAGTGTGCACACCTTTATGAAAGAGGCCCTGCCTCGTGCATGTCAATAGCGAGGCTAAAGATGGCTTATTGTATATAACTACAATGTAAATAGCTTTTTATTTCCTGAGAAATAATTTAATGTTTAGTAAAAAAGAAAACAGAAAAAAGAAAGATGTGTGTGTTGGCTTACGCACTCACCCTCAGAGCTGACCAACCCCTGGGCCTGCTTGATGTATTGGGTTCTGGATGCTGCCCAGCTGTCTGTCACACTTAACCCTTGCATCTCTGTGTCCACACCATAGCTGGTTTCTACTTATGTATATAAAGGGGGGCGGGGGGAGGGCTTCATTGGGACAATTGATAAAGGAAAGACTCTAATGACATCATAGAATATGGGGGTCATTTTTGTTCCACCAATGACATGGAAGAGTTTACAAGGTAAGGCCCAGGAGAGACTTCCAACTGAGACCCATACGCAGAGATGAGTGTTCCTCTCCAAAAAGAAAAAGGCAATCAAATTTATCAGTCTGAGAAAACAGTGTCTCTAAAGAAGCTAGCCATTGGATCTAAAGATCCTGGCCTGTTTCTGTTTTCTGATTAGATTCCATGGAAACATGTGATGCTTCTGGGAAATTCCCAAGCTACTCTGAGCTCAGAAAAGTCCCCTGGGCACTAGGTTAAGCCCAGAGAGTGCCTTGTGCATGAGGAGAGTTGGAGACGCTGGAAGGGAGATGGCATTCGAGGAATCCTGAGTCCATGCAAACCCTGCAGGCCAAACAGAGGTCTAGCCTTTAATGATACTAGTCAAAGATGATTTTAGCAAAGCTGTACTATTTGCTTGTCAGATGTACACAACTTCCTTAAAGTCAAATGTCTGCCTTCAGTTCCCTTCAGGTAGTTCTTACCTCTGGGGTGAGTGGCTTTCAAAACTGGTATTTGCTTTTCCAGCACCTCAGCCCCTTCACACATCTAATGTGCCAATTCTTTTCAGTAGGGTCACTTTACACCATGCTGTAAGCATTGTTTTTATTTTCAGGCTCAGCCTGAACACACTTGTTTTAAAGAATGATATACTGTATATATATATGGGAAGAAAGGCCACATTTCACACTTGTTAATTTTTGTGGGATGCTGTTCACATTCCTCTTTGTGAGACACAGGGAGACTGTGATGTAGAAAAATCTGGCTGGCTACAGCATAGATCAGTATTAGAAGTATTTCTAAAGATCTTGTTTTTTGTTTCAAGGGTTAAATGGGGCAGAAAATTGCAATACTTGTACTCAACACTGGAATACAAATGCATGAGTCATATCTATATATATATACAGTATATGTACATATACTGTTCTTGGTTTTATTGTTCCATTTGAATATTTCTACTGTAAAAAAGACAGTGGTTTTGAAATTGTTGAAAATAAATGTATTTTTGTACATCAAAGCTACATACTTGGCTGAGCTTCCTCTCTTTCAAGGATGTTCTTTACCTAATTGTATCCATCAAATATTACTGTTAGAATGTTATATGACAAAAAAAAAAAAAGAGAATGGCTTATAACAGCAGATACTCATTTTCTATTCATGAGTCTCTGGGTTGGCTATAGTTTGGCTGAATTCAGTCAGGAATGGCCAGAGTCTGCTGGGCTAATCTGGATATAGACTTTAGGTGGTTTGAGTCTGTTCCATTAGTCATCATTCTTGGACCAGCAGGTACCTAGGGCTGGATTGAACAATTCGAACGAGGCAAGCAGAACATCTTAAGCCTCAAAGGCTCAGAATGGTCACTCTATTTGCCTTCATTCTCATTTCATTGACTAAAGAAAATCACATAGAATAGGCCAACTCAAGGGCTAGAGAAATAGACCCTTTCTCTTCTGGTGCAAGACACTACTCATCACAGTTACATAGCAAAAGGTATATACATGAATATTCCCAATACAGGAAGGGCATGAAAAATTGAGAATAATCCAATTTACTAGATATATACATTTTTTTACAGTCTCTAGAGGATCATGCATTAGATAGACTATTTGTACCACTATCTAAGTTTCCCATCCAAACTGAGAAATCTTGGTAACTGCAAGGCCTTTCCAGTGATTGGTCAAGATAGAATTCCTACTCAAGTCTTTTAAGCAGGAGAAATGAAAATAGGAAAGGATACGGACAACATTCTTGTTTGATACTGTCCAATTGGGTCCAACTTGTAGTGACCCTATGTGCAACAGAATGAAAAACTACCTAATACTGTGAAATGCCCAGTACTATGTCAGTGCTTCCTTCCTATTCATAAGGTTTTCAATGTCTGACTGCTTCAGGAGTGGATTGTCACATCTTTCTTTCATACCAACAACATGGTTACTCCCTTTCTCCCCTTCTTTGTCCTGTTTGATGCCTGAAACTAACAGCAGATCTCCTTCTATGGCCCTTTGTGAATGAGTGGCTCTTTTCCACATGGGTAAGTCAGGGAATGTGAACTAAGCACCCATAATAAGGAATGTAAGTTGGATGTTTTCATTCTTTTAGAGATTAAAGTACATGATGAATTTCCATGGATTCAAGCAACCCAAGGAACCAGAATGCTTTGGACAATAATTTGCTCCCATATTTTAAAATTAGCTAAGTAATCTGGAATCATGTTTTATGAACTTAAACTGAAGATAAAAGATTAAACAATGGTAGTTTTCCTTTGATTTAGGACTTTGTTAGAAATTACATATGATTCTTAGTATAACTTTTCTTGAGTTATACTCAGCTCATTTTTTTTTTCAGTATTGGGGATCGAACCCAGAGCCTTGTACAAGTTAGGCAAAACTTCTAATTTTTATTTTATGCAAGTTCATTCCTCAAATATTGACACTATCAATTAGGTATTGCTGAAAGAAGTAGTGGACTTTTTCAGTCAAATAGTTCTTAACTCAAAATCCCTATATTTCTTTAATGAATTTTTAATTCAGAACTTTCAACTTAATGTAAAGTACCTAATATTCCTTTCTCAATGCAAAGAAGAATTTTCTAAATGCTTACACTTTTGTTTCCCAATGTGATGTGAATTTTTCTCCTGTTATCTTTATGTCTGGGCTAGTAGTCATCCCACCAGATTTAAAAGGATGAGAGTAAAATAAAAGCGGTAGAACAATGTGAATCAATTGGATCATTTTAGCCAAGCCATGCCTAAGAATATGTACTCTGCATCCATCACCCGCAAGTGTCTGTCAGATTTCCCAGTGGTAAACAGGCAAAGGCAGAGAGTGGGGTTGGCTTTGTAGGTATTTCTTTTCTTTTTTTTTGGCTATGAATAATTTCTTTTCTTTTTTTATTAGAAATTTTTAATGTACATCATAATGCAATTCATTTTGACATGCTTTTCATTGTGACAATTTTCATATATGCAATTTGATAAGCATTATTCATATAGGTTACCCCTTACCCTCCTCTATGTTTCCCCCCTCTCCCCCTTCCCATCTAAGTTTCCCATCCAAGTCTTCTCTATCTTTTCTTTGTAGGTATTTCTATGCAGGGTTCTCACCAATGAGGAAATTCTATATCAGCATTGGCTTTTCTAGATATGATATCTTAATCTGAAAAGTCACTTTATTGTGTTATCTGGGACAAAACAACATTGCAATTTAGGTGATGGATTGTATCTTAGAACACTGAGCTGAGTTAGAAGATCAGTCATTGTGGACTATAATTTCCTTATTTGAAAAAGGAAAACACTTTATGGCCTGCTTTTGTTGTTGGTTGTTGTTAGGTGCCGTTGAGGCGGTATCCGACTCATAGCGACCCTCATAGGGTTTTCAATGGCGGACTGTTTCGGGATTGCCTTGGGAGTGGATTGCCAGGCCCTTCTCCCATTTTTGCGGTGCTGGGAATTGAACTCGGGACCTCAGACACTGCAGCACAGCGCTCCACCAACTGAGCTAAATCCCAGCCCCATGGCCTGCCTTACTGTCATGATAGTTCCCAGAGATGTGCAAAGCACATTTCCAAATCCAAGAGTGTTAAGAGCTTACCAATAAGGGCAGTGCTAGAACTCCCTTTTGTGGAAGCATAAACTGAGACAGAGAGGAACACATCTTCCCTAACATTACACGGTAAATCACTGCAGAGCTGGAGTCCCTGTCTTTATAATAACACAAGCTTTCTTCCACTATATAGCTCCTTGAAAATACAAAACTGATGGCTGAGAGTCAGTGGAGAACCTGGTGATATGCCAACACAGCTCCCATTTAAGTATCGTCCAGGGGGTCTAGAATATAACATCCCCTGTATGCCCATTATTCAATGGCTAGTAGTCCTCCTCATGCCATTGCACTGTTAACCCACTTGTTTAGCAGCCCATGGCCTGCTGCCCTTGCTGCTCCCTCTGGACTGAAATAAGGCTGCTCAACAGATGGCTGCTGGTCCTCAGCTTCACATGCTGTGCTACTTGCCTTCTAAAAAGGTTGGCCTTGTTCATAGGGAAGAAGGCCAGAGAGTTAACATATGTAATGGGGGTGCCTCATCCTGACATATACCAGATCCTGCCAAATTCTCGTGCCTGCACCAATGGTACTGCCAAAGGGAACCAGCAGTAGCCCAACACTGGCCTCCCAAAGTTCTACTCCATCTTGCTGTCCCTTAAACTTACTTCAATTACAGTTTTCTTTAAAGTAGCAGAGTGTCCTTTATTTGTTGTTGTTGTTAGGTGCTGTCGAGTAGGTATCCAACTCATAGCAACCCTGCATACAACAGGCGAAACACTATTGTCAGTGCTTCTCTGCTGTTCATAGGGTTTTCAATGGTGGATAGATTTTTAGGAGGGGGTTGCCAGGTCCTTCTCCCAAGCCTACAGCACCTGGTATTCCCAGACTGTCTCCCATCTAAGTACTAACCAGGCCTGACCTTGCTTAGCTTCCGAGATCTGATGGGATCGGATGCCACAGGGCTACAGCTGCAGGTGTCCTTTATTCATTACTTATTTATTTAATTTTGTGTTATTGGGGGGCTTAACCCAGGGCCTCACACATACTTTGCAAGTGCTCCACCACTGGGGAACAACCCCAGCCCATTTAAAAAATTTTTTATCTTGAGACAGGTTCTTGCTCAGTTATATAGGCTGCCTCTGGCCTCAAATTTGTGATCCTTCTGCTTCCATCTCTGAGGCACTGGGATTATAGGCATGTACCAAATTGCTTGGCTCCCAGAGTGTCCTTTAAAACCCTCTTTCCCTCTGCCTTTTCAGACTGTGGATTATGAAGAGATATAGGTACATTCAGAGAGAAACAATGGGACCTTGTAAATAACAGAAAGGAGAGAATCTCAGCTGGAGTTCAGTTCACTTGGAAACTAAAAGTCTCAACCTGGATCTATCAATTTTTAAATATCTGATTCCTGGGGGAGTAAAATGACGTAATCTTGGTCCAAATTCTCTATTTATAAATTGGAGTTAATGACTAATTCACAGGGTTGGAACTTAGATGAAATGAGGCAATTTGGGGAAACATACAAATAATGAATTGACTGTGAGCTTTATTCCTACTGTGCCAGACCCTTGTCATTACAACAACATATCTGGCCTCACATTTAAAAAATATCCAGCTAGCCTCTCGCTTAGGGGTGTACCATAGGGAAAAAAAAATCAGAATTACCTGGAGAAACATGCCAGCTCCCCCTTAAAAGGAAGAGAATTTTGGATAAAATCTACTTCTTACATGTTGATCCTAAAACTCACTGTTACTTTTATTGCTTTTCTTCCCTAATATAACTGATCTAATTTTTCTTGGGCTACATAGAAGGAATAAGAAATGGGCTCCTCTCTTCAGGGTTGCAAGGAACACCTCAGAAAATTAATGCCTGGAGGCTCCCAGGTTCTGAAAGCTGCTTACATTTACCATGTGGGGTGACCAGGGACCCTAGGCCAATTGGACAAAAACATTTGGCCATGCTTATTCATGTATTTGGGCTCAGGTTTATGTAACATAACTTGCTTCCTATTTACCCTCCCTTCTCATACAATGCTTTTGTGATCACTTATATAGTTCCAGGCTGTGGGAGCCAACAAAGCCTCTCTAAGGGCCACTGACATGGGTTCCTTTCTCTACACACATTGAAAAAGTGTCCAATAACCCAGGAGCCATGGCACCTGTCTGTAATCCCAGCAAAGCAAGAGGCTGAAACAGGAAGATCATGATTTAAGGACTGAGAAACTTAGTAAGATCCTGTCTCAAAACAAAAAACAATTTTATAAAGGGGTTGGGTGTATGGCTTGGTGTTAGAGTACTTGCCTAGCATGCTCAAGGCCCTGGGTTCTATCCCCAGTGGTGAAAAAAAAAAGATTTTTTTGATAAAACAATGATTATTTGTAAAAATATTCCTTTTGGACACTCAGAATTACTGATGACATGCTCCCAGAGTGCCTACCCCTGAGTCACTGATGCAGGGAGTGCATGCAACATGCAGATTCTTTTCAAAATATCAGGACAGGAAAATAGATCATGCCAGGCACATGTGTCATCTGTCTTTATACCTTAGTCTCTGGGGAACAATGCTGGTGCCGCTATTAGAAATGAACCAGATAAACTGAGGCCCTCAGTGATTTGCTCCTGAGAAAGTTTGGCCCCTGGTCTCCTAAGGATAGAGACTTCTTCAGCTGAAATATCTGTATCCAAAAATGTCCTGTGTGCAGAGGGCTGCTGGCCTCCAAGCGTTTCTTACCACCAAGAAAGCCCTACTTCTCTTTCCTGGAGCCTCTCCCAGAATACTCTTTTTACAATGCTGTGTTTTCTGTTCCTAAGTTTCAATTGTAATGGGTTATTGTCATAAGTATCCCAGAAACTAGCTGCAATTAAGTCAGTCCAACCGTAGTGCATGGGCAGAGAAAGAAGGACGATACAGCAGTAAATGGAGAGAAAACAGGATTGTTTTTCTTGTCCTTAATCTGTCTTTTTTGGTTTCTGAGTAGAATCACCTGGGAAGCACATAAATTGTCTCCATAAACAACACACCTGGTCCTTGGAGTGCTAGAATGGTTTTCTCACACTGTCCTTCCAAAATCTTATGGTTCAATTAGAGGATTGCTGGGTTTCTTCCATTAGCAGCTGGGACTTTTCTAGAGAGGGGTGCCAAGTGAAGTATGGATAGATGAATCTAGAGAAATAAAGTTAATCTTTGTCAATTATAAAACTCTACTTGACACATTCTCATTTCGACATGTCAATTTCAGATTCTCCTCTGTGAGGGGAAAATACAGATGCTCCACAGATTTCTAATCTATTTATAATGGTAACAAGGCAACTCTAGGCAGCGTGTACTCATCATCAGCTAATCATCCTCTGCTATGCCTTGTGCCTCCTAATTAGTCTTATGTTGGTTGCCTACTGATCAAGTCAGAGTCTTATCTAGGCAATAGGCCTGGGGAGGGCAAGTAGGGAGAGAAAGATCTCTGAGCCTAGTAGAGCTCGGATCTTGGCAGGATTTGTAACAACAGGTGGGCTTTATACTTTGCCTTGAAATGCAGCTTTTTAAAGAGGCAGCCACCACTTCTGTAGAGGATGACAAGAACACAACAGTTTTTCAAACACTCTTCTCCTTTCTGTATAGGAACTGTCCATAGGGAAATGCTGTCCTTCCAAAACCCCTTGGCTTACATAGAACAAGAAATAGCCAAAGACATAGTCAGGTGCAGTGATGCACACCTGTAATCCCAGGGACTTGGGAGGTAGGGGCAGGAGGATTGCAAGTTTGAGGGCAGAGGCAGCCTGTATAACTTAGCAAGACCCTGTCTCAAAATACAAAGTAAAAACAATGGACTGAGGGTGTATCCCAGTTGGTTCAGCCCCTAAGTACTGCAAAAGAAAAACACAACAAAGCAAAAGAAAAAAAAAGAAAAAGGAATAATTAAATATGTGTCTGTTAATAATAGGGTACCCTTCATTCCTTCACATATTCATTTATTCATTTTTGAAACAAATGTTGAGCATGTACTCATTGTTAGGCTCTGTTGTGGACCTGGGGAATAATATATCAATGATCAAGACACAATAGGGTAAACATATAATCTATTATCTAAACTGGAACAGGGAGACCGACCTAGCAACCCACTCCCAAAACTCAATCTGCCATTGAAAACCCTATGAACAGCAAAGAAGCACTGACAATAGTGTTTCACCTGTTGGATGTAGGGTCACTATGAGTCAGAAACCGACTCAACGGCACCTAACAACAACAACAAACTGTAACAGAGTTGGGGATGAATGGAGCACTATTAATAATTACTTTAGGAAAATAAACATTAGAACTGCTCTGTTTCAAGCATACCAGGATGTATTGTCAGTCTAATTATAATCCAGAGGAAGCATTTTGTCCAAAGTCAGAGATTGTGTCCATGTTCCATGAACCCTTGAATTTCCCAACTTCCAAATCCTGGCCCATGGGTGGATATCCAATCCCATGAGCCCAAAATCTATCTTTGTGGACATCCACCATCTGTTTTGATGTCTTCCCAGCACCCCTTATAGGAGTGGTGAACTCCTACATAACCGGGTCAGTGAGTGTTACCAGGTGGCTGGAGTGAGGCTGAGATAATGAGACGTGGTCTAGCGCATGCGCACAATGTTATTGTTCCCTATAATGAGCTCCTCCTCTGACACCCGCATGTAATCATTGGCAATTAGCTACTGCTGGGTAGGAGTCTTAATAAGCCCTTGTAGTTGTACCTAAGGCCCAGAGAGGGGATCTCGGAATAAAGTGTGGGCCTTGTCTTTGACTCCTTGAGCATTTTTCCTTTTCACAGTCAGCCCCAAGTGACCATCTCTTGCTGAGGAGCCGCATCTGACAGTGAGTATAGCCTCAGGTTTTTTAAAAATGTATTTAAAATATTGTATCCATTACGGTTCTTTGTTGCAGAAAATAAACACTGACCTTGACTAATTCAACAAAAAGCAATTTATTAGAAGGCTCTCAGGAGCTCATGGGTTCAAGGCAAGTTTGGAGCCACTGAGATTGGAAAGAGACAGGAGTTAAGTCAGATTTGAAGGGATGGGAACTGGGAAGATCAGGAATGTTTTCCTAGTAGCATCTTACCAGAGGTGTCCTCTGGGGTGAGTGAATTCAAACCATGTCTTCAATCTTTATGTTCCTAAAGACTTAAAAAGTTCCAGACAAATTTCCCAACTGGTAATGTTTGGGTCACATGCTCATTCAATGTTATAGTTAGTGTTATTGAGCTGAACTATGTTTTTCTCAAATTCTCAAAGTCCTTAGCTTCCTGGATTTCAAGATTAGACATATAAATAGGTGACTAAATTGAAATGAAGTAGTATGTTGGTACAGAGGGACACCACATGGAGACATAGGGAGAACATGGCCATCTGCAAGCCAAGGAGAGGTCTCAGAAGAAATCCACTGTGCTGGCAATTTGAATCTCAGACTTGTAGCATTCATAATTGTGATAAAATAAATTTCTCTTGTTTCATCTGCCCAGTCTGTAGTCTATCTTATAGCAGTCCTGGCAAGCTAAACAATGAGGGGACAGATCTGATAGAAAGAAGCACATAAGAATTTCTCATTCTCTGGTGTTTGAAGTGGGAGTGAGTAAAGAAATTTGAATTCACTATTCCTTTTGGACTACCTAACATAGGGGAACATTTATCCTTCCCCTTCCAACACCACCAAAGAAAATGAGTGGTTATAAAGGTAGAATGGATGCTTAATGCTGTCTATCCACTACAAAATCTCTTCAAGAGATTTTTAAAATCACTATTCTTTGAATGTTTATTATAGTTTTATTTTATTTTATGCAGTACTGGAGTTTGGACCCAGGGCCTTGCGCTTGCATGCTTTGCAAGTGCTGTACCACTGAGTTGCATGCCCAGCCCATTTTTAACTTTTTGAGACACGGTCTCATTAAGTTACACAAGCTGCCTCTGGTCTCCAGCTTGCAATCCTCCGGCCTCTGCCTCCTGAGTTGCTGGGATTATAGGCGCAAACCACCACGATTGGCTTTCTTTGAGTGTTTATTGAGCATAAACTAAGAAATTAAATGTCTGGTACTGTGTTGGTATTGTAATTTCATATATGAATATAGGACCCCATTCCAGGCCAGGTGGAACTTATAATTTAAGGAGCATTCTTGTAAGTAATTATTCAATCTCCTATCATATTTTTACTAGGTTAGTGGTCAAAGTACATTGAAAATTTAGAGAAAAGTAACAGAAAGGGGAGAGGGGAAATTCTTTTTTCCCACAGAGGAAGGATGGTAATGAAAATTATGGAAGAATTCTCAAAAGAAATTACATTCCCACTATTTGTTTTTAAATGTTGACATTTGTATTACTTTTCTTGTGGCTGTGACAAAATATCTGACAAATGAAATGACTTACTAGAGGAGAGGTTTACTTTGGCCTGTTATTTTTTTTTTAAGAAATATCAGTCCATCATGGCAGGGAGGGTGTGGTGGAGCAAAGCAGCTCACGTTGTGGTGGACAGAAAGCAGAGAAAGGGAGTAGCAGTGTTGGCTAAAGTTCTCCTTTATGCTCTTTCATTCCACCCAGGCTCTCAGCCCATAGGATAGTACCACCCATATTAAGGGAGTCTTCCCCACCCCCCTCAGTCTTCTCTGCAAACATTGCCACAGACAGCCCAGAGGTGGCCCCAGCAATCTCCTGTTGTTAGGTGCCAGTGAGTCAGGTCTGCCTCATAGCAACAATATGCACAACAGAATATTGTCAGTGCTTTTCTGATATTCATAGGATTTCAATGGTGGGTTGTTTCAAGACTGGATTGGCAGGTCCTTCTCCCTAGCCTGTAGCACTTGGTATTCCAGGTGGCCTCCCATCCAAGGACTAACTAGGCCAACCCTGCTTAGGTTCTGAGATCAGGCAGGATCAGATGCCAGGGTGCTATGGTTGCAGACCACCAGTTTCCGAGGTGATTCCAAATCCAGTTAACAATGAAGTTTAACAATCACAATATTTTCTTACCCTGTTTTTCCCTATGGTATGTCCCATTTCCTTTTCTCTCTGTGATAATCATGCAGTTCTGAAAGTGAGGAAATTGGAAGAAATGGAGGTTAAATAGGGATATGAGAATGGCCAGAAATGAGCTAGAAAGACAACTATAGGAAATATAACATCAGGATTTAGATTTAGAAAAATATTGACCTCCTAGCCTGCAATGATTATGTTTGTATTTCCTATATTGCTTCAAGTTTTTATAATGGGCATATATTGATTTCATAATTATAAAGAAAGAAATAAAAGTCACATCAAATATCCATAACCATTCCCGGGCCTAGTGGATTTCTGGGTATTGCTTTAGAGTCGTCTTTAATAAACTTTTAAAAGACATAATGAGATTGTTCTGCAATACTGGTTATTAAGCATAGTTAAAATAGGAACATTCATAGGTCAAAGATGGACAATAATTTCAAAACAGACTTATGGTAACGTAACATCTGCTGGAGAATGGTTTATTGGACTCTCTAAATGGAAAAAGAAGCTATAATTATTGAGGTCCTTCACAATGAGTATTAAAGATACAGGAAATCATTACTCAAGATTTTTGGCAAAGGAAATGGCTCTTATCTTGCTCTTTGCTACTCTTTTATCTTATTCCTTTCACAAAAGTAGAGAAACTTTTTGTTTAGCAGTTTTGCTGGCAATGTCTCATCCGTAAGCGATTTGCTATTATTAACAATTGTTGGAACAGAACACCATCAATTAAGATTTTAAGTGGTTATCAAACATGGCAAGAGACCTTGCATAAACTATGAGGTGAAGAGCTTAGCCTGGGAGAAAATATTCCTGGTGCTGAGAAAACATATTAAACAGAAGAGATAATTCCCACAAAATTTCTTTCCTGAGCTTCAGCACCTATCTTATGCTGTGATGCAAGGTGATGGCTACAGGTGAGATTTTGAACTCTGGACCCATGGACCTGGGACATCACTCAGGGAACATATTACCTGGAAGGTAAGCAAGTTCAACCTCGTCCCACTAGCTTTGGAAAAAGCCCTATTCTGTAAACAAGTTTGCATTTGCAGTATAAGTTTTTAATGAGTGCTTATCATGATAACCCAAACTTACTTCCTTTATATGAAGTCTCTCCTACTCTGAGCTCTCAGAATTAACATTACTTCTCAACCTAGACTCATCTGGGTCCATGTCTGGGGGAAGAGCATAATGTTGTAGCAAGAATTTAGCCTCTGAAGGACTGTTGATCTGGGTCAATTCTGGCTTTTGCATTTATTAACTATATGTGATCTTGAGTAAGTGTCTAATCTCCCCAGAACTCAACTTTCTCTCTTGTTCTTGTGAAGATAATAAAATAATAACTCTAAAGCACTGGAGTAGAGTAGGTTCAGCATAATTGAGCATTCTGTCCACTCTACTCTTCTGTTTTTCTAGGACTTCTAAAAGCAGCCCACAGCAAGTCCTTGCTAGGGAGAAACACAGGAAGGCTCAGACCCCAAGGCTTCCTCTATGGCCCCTAGGCCACAGCAACCTTCCTTGAGTCCACCCAACAAGCCAGTGGTACCTCTCCTCCTTTCCACGTGAAAAAATGGAATAAATTTAGAAAACAGAACCCTTAAACCAACCGCACTACCCCACTAATATTTACACCTGTTTTTTGTCAAGACTGGGAGAAGAGCCTCAAAACCAATAATTTTGTGAAGACAAAATGAGCCTTTGATGGTGTGAGACTAGGCTCATGATATGGCTGATGAGCCATTGTAGGATGAAGGAGGGATAGCTAGATGGGTGGCTAGATGCAGCCATCCTTGCCAGTTGAATGTCTCCCTTTACAACCAATATGACACCAAGCAAGGTCCTCCTCTCCAAGAGCCTATCATTAGCTTTATTATGATGGTTATTATCAAGAATGTGCCAGTTTCCTTGCATTTTTTGAGATTTTTCAATTCTTCAAGCTGAGGTCCTTTTTTTCTAAATCTCCTCCTTCTTTCCTGGTCTCTTCTTCTATCCTTTCTACTCCTGCCTATCCTTGGAGCTGCTGCTGCTGCTGCTTCCTCCTCCTCCTCCTCCTCCTCTTCTTCTTCTTCTTCTTCTTCTTCTTCTTCTTCTTCTTCTTCTTCTTCCTCCTCCTCCTCTTCTTCCTCCTCTTCTTCCTCCTCTTCTTCCTCCTCTTCTTCCTCCTCTTCTTCCTCTTCTCCTTCCTCTTCTTCTTCCTCCTCCTCCT
>VMDO01006344.1:0-94227 GCA_007922755.1 Pedetes capensis
TACCATTCTTCTGACAAATTAACAGGTAACATAATAAATGAAGGATTATAAAGAACAAGCAATTGTTGGCCTAACCCAATGCCATCTATACAATTAGTCAGATTACAATTAGTACAGTTAACATCAAAATTTTCAGAAGTATAGTTAACAGATACATTTCCTACAACAAGTAGATATGGATCTGGAACACAAGCTCTAATATTACCAGATTTAACAGTAGGTTTAAACAGTGTAAAATTCCCAATAGTGGAAACATTAACAGTTCCCATGGCTAGTATTAATCTCCACAAATCCTTATGATAATTTCGATGATCTACAGTCCAAAGTCCTTCTGTTAGTCCTTTTAAAGAATTGTTTTCGAATGGTGCTCAGTCTGTGATAGAGAAATTTGTATCTGGAACCTGTATCTTGGTTCCGTTTTTCCCATGACATAACTACCATTGGGGATGTCACTGAATTCCTTTGTTGATTAGATAATGGCATGTTGAATATCCCCCAGGTGGAGCATTCATTCTTGCATTGGGCTGGGACTAGAATGTCGCATCAAATGCTCAGGAATCCAATGAGGAGAGTCAGCATCCTGTGGAAAAAACACAAACATGTCCTCGTCCCCATATCAACACAGGGTCGGGTCCTTTCCATTGGTTATCCATGGGGTCGCTCCATTGGACCCATGCTTTTTGTTTAGTAACAGCAGAGAAATGTCTATCAGCTGCCGAGCATCCATCATGGTCCAAAATTAAAAAATTTAAAATAAACATTATATGTGCTGTATAATTATTAGGGGAGGCTGGGTATAGCTCTCCCTTCTTTATTTCATTTAAATAATTTTTAATGTCAAGGTGGCGGCGTTCAATAATACCTTGACCTTGTGGATTATAAGCAATGCCAGTTTTATAAGGTCGGATCCAATTAATATCTACTAATAGTTTTTGAAAATCATTTAAAGTTTTTAATTGAGAGGTTTAAATGGAGGATAAATACAGTTCTTTACAAGTTTATTTCCAAGATAGACATATGGATCAATAGTCTGTATTTTTTTTTTTTTTGCTAAAACAAGTCCAAACAATTGTAATTGATTACATAAGTACTCAAAACAACAAAGTAATTATCATCTTTATATGCTAAAAGTATATCATCCATATAATGTATGATGTAACAAAAATACTTCTGTCTCACTTTGGTTAATGTTAAATGAACAAATTTTTAACACAGGGTAGGAGAATTAGCCATTCCCTGAGGCAACACCTTCCATTGATATCTTTGTATAAGCACCAATTTGTGTATAAACACCTGCATCATAACCAAGTTGATCAACAAGCCTAGCATGTGGGGGTTCTCTGGTTAACATTTTAAAGGTAATATTAGGATTTCTTTGCGCTGCATTAATGTGAGCCACTCTTAAGGCTTCTTCATAAAATTCAGATTTCCAAATAAGGTGATTGCCAGATGTTAAGCAAGCATAAGTTAATTGTTTCCAATCAGCGGGGGGAAGGGTTCCCAAAGATTCCAAAATAGACAGAGTATAAGGAGCATTGGGCCCATATTGAGCCGTTTTTAATTCTTTTATGATCTTAAATTCAAGAGGCTCATGCGCTCGGACTCTGTTCCCTTGGGCATCTACGACCGGGAACACAAACCCTTGAATATCCTCTCCCTTTTCTGCTCCCAGCTGTACCGCTTATTGTAGTGGAGTAAGCGGAACTTTGGTGGTAGATGTAAAAGGTTTTAACAGAATTTGAGGAACTTGCGCCACTGCAATGGTAGCAGGGTCAGGTGTAAAATATTCCTTAGAAGGGTTAGTATACTGCGGGTTATAAGATGGAGCTGATGGCTCCAAGATTTGAGATGACTGTTGTTTTTCCAATAAAGTCAATCGATCTAGAATATCTTTCGAGTTTTTCTCAGTTTCAGTTTCTGATTTACCTTGTTTTCTGCTAGAAAGACTGCCGGCTCTGGGGGAGGAGGAAGCCACTCATCCTCTTTATTATCCCCTTGAATGGTGCCATAATTGGCTAAATTGGGATATAACCCTCCTGGGCAGTCAGGCTTTTGATCAATAATAGGTTACTTTTGCTGCTTCCCATGGCTACCGCTTTAACTCATGGGAGATACACTATGCTTCTTGGTTTCTCTTATTTTTCGCCTTTCTATATCTTCCCATTGCCGGGGGGTTCCGTTCTTTATGCTCTCTCGTGGTCTTTCCACAGTGTCTCCCTCCCCTATGGGCCTGAGCAGACTGGTCCCCAGACTTAGGGTCCCTGCCTAGGGCTGCATATACCTATGCCTGACCACGTGCTGCCTCGTACCTTTAAAATGTGCTGTAATGAATGTACATACAGCATTCTTCCTGACTTATTGCCCATCTTCATATCCAATGCCCCTTTGCTTACTTGGCTTCTAGTGAGCAGAAAGGGGTCCCTCGGATGTGTCTCTCATATCTTCAGGGGAGCCCCACGTTCAGGCGCCACATGCCACAGTCCAGGGGGGTGAAGGGGAGAACCAAGGATGAAGGAGACAAAGAGGCCAAGACTGATGGTCTTGAGCAAAACTTTATTCTCTATACTCATGTTTATATAGTAACTCAAGGAGATACTAAAAATAGCTCACAAAGGTAACTGCAGTGCAATGGACTTTGTAACAGTCATAAAGTTTACAATCAGCTTAGTTAGCCCCCAGCAACAGATTAATTCTAAAGAGACAATCAAGGAACAAAGTTCAGATCTATACTCATGTTAAGATAGTAACTCAAGAGACAATCAAGGAACAAAGTTCAGATCTATATCATGTTAATATGGTAACTAAAGAGACAATCAAGGAACAAAGTTCAGCAGAGTCTCTGATGTGCTGTTTCCTCATTCCCCAGGTAGCAGAGCTTCCAGCTATGGTCATGTCTGTCACATAGCCATTTATGCAGGCATTGCCTTTTAACTCATGTTGGGCCTATGGCTCCTGACACTTTGCTTTGGGAAAAGCTGTGGCAAAAGATCTCTTTAAAGTATTGAAAAGTAAAGATGTGACATTGAAGATGAAGGTGTGCCTGACTCATGCCATGGTATTTTCAGTCGCATCACAAGGTTGGGAAGCTGGACTTTGAACAAGGGAGACAGGAAAATTTATGCTTTGGAATTATGGTGCTGGGGATGAATATTAAACATACCGTGGACTGCCAAAAGAACCAACATATCTGTCCTAGAAGAAGTGCAACTGGAGTGCTCCTTGGAGTCGAGGATGGCTAGACTTACATACTTTGGACATGTAGTCAGGACAGACCAAACCCTGGAGAAGGACATCATATTTGGGAAAGTGGCAGATCAATGAAAAAACAGACAACCCTCAACCAAATGATTGATACGGTGTCTGCAACAATGGGCTTAAAGATAATTAAGATTGTGTGTCTGCATGGAATCAGGGGGTGTTTAGTCTTGCTGTCCATAGGGTCACTATAACTTGGACTGGACTTGATGGCACCTAACAACAACAACAACATGTATGTAGCCCAGGCTGGCTTTAAATTCATGATTCTCTTGCTTTAGTGTCCCAAGTGCTGGGATATATGTGTGTGTATCACAATGCCTCTGAGGTTTAGCGCAGTAGAGTGTTTCTCTGTGTTCTCCGAGGCCCTGTGTTTGATTTCCTAGCATGGCAAATATGGGAGAGGGACAAGGCAATCCACTCCCAGAGCAATCCAAAAACAATCAGCCACTTAAAACCCTATGAATAACAGAGAAGCACTGTCATAGTGCATGGTATGGCACTGTGTCTAGGAGTGTTTTACATAGGGTCACTATGAGTCGGATCCTACACAACAGCACCTAACAACAATAACCACCACCACTACCATGCCTGACTTATGGCTATTTTCCATCTGAGCCATCAAGTAGATAAAATAATGTAAATAATTTGGATAACTCTACAAATAAATTTTATATTAAAATTATTCTCCCTTAAGTTCCTCTGTTACCAGCAACCAATTCTTTCTCTTTTACAACACTTCTTTCCCCTTGCATGCTCTAAAGCTCCTTTTCTGGACTCCTAGACAACTTTAACATTATAATTTGGAGTATTATCTGGGCTTCTGGACTTTCCCAGTACCTTTATAAACACAGCCTAAAACTATTTTTGAATATGTGTAAGGCTGGCAAACAGAAGAATTGCTAGTAATTATTATATCCCATACTCCTAAAATCGTGGAAGAGATGAAATGAGATAGAGAAAATATATTTAAAAATGTATTTTTGAGTTACAAATGTATGTGATTGAAATGTGTAGGGAGTAAGGTAGTATGTAAGCTAAAGGGTATTGGACATGAAGTTATTCAAGTCTGTAAAGCTTCTAAATTCTGTTCTGGGTAACAGGTGGATTACACAAAAAGTAATTGTAGAAAACACCATAATATTTTAAATCTAATATTTCATCTAATATCAATTTCCAATCAAATTGAGGAAGGACCTTTTTTTAGGCAAATAAATAGTCTAATAGCCATTTCTCAAGACCTTTGGCTGTTGAAAATTGAACCAGCATAAACATTTCTACCATATTCAGAGTACAGGTTTGGAGAAATCAGGTTACATTGTCCAATTAAGAAACTTGTATCTTTTGTAATCCCAATGAATTGCAAGGCAGATGCAAGAGGATCACAGGTTTCAGCCAGAGGCAGCCTGTGTAACTTAATGAGACCCTGTCTCAAGATAAAAAATAAATGATGGGTTGGGGCTGCAGCTCAGTGGCAGATTGCTTGCAAAGCCTGCATGAAGCCTTCGGCTCAATCTCCCATTATTGGGAGAAAAAAAATAAAAGAAAGAAACTCAGAAGAAGAACATTCTTTCCAGTGCCAGCTGAATGTGCTAGAAATGTTGTCAGACAAGCAAAGAACATATCAGTTGAGAAGACTCCAAGCTTAAAGTTGTCCCTGTGTCCTAAGGGAGAAACGACTATGTCCTGATAGCAGAATGACAAGAAGTGGCTGAAGAGACTTCTCTAGGTGAGAGGGCTGGAGGATGTCCTCAGTTCATTGATAAAAGAAGTGTGTGCAACATGGGCAAAAGTTCAAAACTTTGTGGAGAAGTGCCGTCAGGACAAAGCTCTGAGAAGCATAAATGCCAATTAGTTGAATGACTAAACCATTTGCACGCTTTCAAGGAATTCTGGAAAGAAGACAGAAGCAGTCTTTATTGGATAGGTTTTTAGTGAAAGTGACAAAGAGTGTGTCAGGTACCATGGTGCAAGCTGAAAAAAGGTGGATAAGAGAACGAATACCTGAAGTGCAAGTGCCCGGTGTTCTCTTGGAGGGGGTGCTCTTTCCAAGCAACGTTCCATGGAATCTCTTTGCCTCATCACCCTCCTCCCACCGACCCAGTAGCCCATGGACTCTTCTCAGAACAGGTAAAATTAAGTTTTTATTTTATTTAATCTAAGTATTTATTAATTTTTAAATTATTTCTCATTTAAAGTAGTGATATACAACCCTATCTTTTTATATATTGCTTTAAAAATGTGCATTGTCTTTGGTTTGAGAATGCATTAAATTTACTTACTTTATTCCTTATGGGAAAATATTGTTTGGTAATCTCATTTTTGGTACTCCTTATGCCTCTGAGAACCAATTGTCAATGAGTACCTATTTGTATATTACCATAGATAGTAGGGCTGGGGTTTAGCTCAGTTGGTAGAATGCTGCTCTGCACTTTCTGAGAACATGGCTTCGATTCCCAGCACCACAAAAACAAGAGAAGGATGTGGCAGCCCATTCCCAAAATAGCCATTGAGAACCCTCTGAGGGTCACTATGAGTCGGACTCAACTTGACAGCACCTAACAACAACAACATAGATAGTAAGCTGTACATAATCCTTAATTAGAGAACAGGTTCCTACAGAACTAAAATATTTGTTTTTAAGTAGGTAAATAAATTGAGCAAACCCTATCTAATTAATGAAATAACAATTCTGCCAAGAGTGAGCAAAAACTGTATTAACAGGACTCTTTACAGAATAGTCTTAATGAAGGGTTTTTTTTTGTTATTGTGACTAAGGTTGCCATTTGCTGCCTTATTTCATAAACAAAGACAAGAAAGGTTTCAAGATCACTTATTTCTTATTCAAGAAGACCTGGTCAGGTAATAATGGTTGTAGAAGGAGTACAATTTATTCTCATTTGTAGGACCTGATTGCTATTGGGTCTTACATTAAAGTCAGTGGACTAACTGATTTCAGGTTGTGAAACCTTAATTCATCCATCCTCCCTGACATGAACATTGTCATATTGAGAATACTCTAGAAAGATGTATTTTCTAAGGCTTTGACTAGAAACTTAAAGCAAAAGAAGTCATGGTGAAGCAATGTCTGAGTTTAGTATTTCTTACAGCATAAAGAGAAAATTGATTTTAGAATAATTTTAAGAAATGCAAAAGGAAAATGTCTTATTTGCCATGTAGTAGAATAGAAAAAGTGTTTTTTATGTAGCTTCCTCTTGCAGAATTGAAAGTTTTTATCATTTAAGTGCTGTAATTTTCTTCAATTTTAAGAAGGTGCTAATTATTCTCATATAAAGGAAAGCATTGAAATTGAAAGAACAAATGTTTTCATCCTGGAAAAATCCAATTCTGCTTGATAGATCAGATAAAAGCCATATGACATCTCTGAGGCATGAACAAAAAGTATGGGGAATGTTTAAATAAAAAATAATTAATATAAAAGATATATTGTCATCAATCCCTCTCAAAATACCCCCCCCCCGGTTTTGAGCACACTTATTCTATCATTTTGCCACTTACTAGAACAATTCTGAAAGTTCTTTTTTGTAAGCGTCTTTAATTTCACCCTCCATCATAACAACGCTCCATGTCACACATCACTTCTGGTGTGGTAATTGCTGTTAAATAAAAATATTACACTGTGTCCTCATCTACCTTATTCACTGGATCTGACACCATGAAAATTCTGGGTCTTCCTCAAAGTCAAAATGACCATGAAAGGTAGACATTTTGAATCAGTTCAAGTCATCAAGGCCCCCATAATAGAGCAACCAAAGATATTCATGAAAGAGGATTTCCAGAACTGCTTCAGAAAGTGGCAAGGATGATGGGATAAGTGTGTTTGAAATCAGGAGGAGTATTTTGAGGGCAATTGATTGCAATATGTCTCTTACTATAATAATTTTTAAAATTTAAGTATCACCATATTTTTTATCACACTTAGTACACATATACCATATGGTATACATTAGGTATACTTATACTGTGCAACAATGAAGAAATGATAGAAAGACATGACAGTCACAGATAAGAATTTTAATTTAGTGTCATATAAGGTATTTTATTTATAAAACATAATATGAATATGAAATTGAAGTTATCAATACAATGAGTTTTATTGCTTTAGCTTCAATTTCTATTCACAAATAGTTTTTACTTTGTAGGGTCAGCTGAGAGGAAAATACAAGTGATTTGTAAAAATAATGCATATTAGGGGATTCATTTATTCTTGAGCATGCATCTTTCACTATTTGTATACAGTGAAAGTAGTTGCCAATATGTTTATTTCTAGTTATTGTATTGACATTTCTAGTAACTCTTTTCCAACTCCCCCATCAAATGAAAGAAAGCTTTGCACATACAGGTTCCTTGTGACTTTCTTAAAATTCCTAGCTATTTCTTGCATTAATTCCTTTCCTAGATTTACAAGACTAAACCCACCTCAGATATAACCATCCAGTTCATACTTTCCTTACAGTTTAAAAATGGTATTTATACTGGCAAACATTTCAACTACCATTTATTAAGTTTAATGTGGCCCTCAATGACTATTCAGTGGTATAACCATTTGTACTTTACTACTGTACAATAATATATAATCCCACAGGACTTAGAGAAATTTACGGTGAAATAACATGAAATTGACTTGAAGAAGCTTTCCATTCATCTCTCTCTCTCTCTGTGTGTGTATGTGTGTGTGTTCATTTTAAACATTAGTGACTCTTATTTCAAAAGTGTAGAATAACTTTTTTCTCTCTAGTTACATAATATTCTGATATTGTAAATAATTCTGAGGAACTGTGTACATCTGGGCTCAACTCTGTTTAAGGTGTTGGGGAACTGTAGTAAGAAAAATTCTTTCCTTGTATTGTTGATAATACTTATATATTTCAAATAGACTGTAACATAGGGCTTTAAATTCATTATTATTATATTTTCTTTAAAGAGGACTCTTGAGATTGAAGAAAAGTATCTTTAATAATTTTCTTGGTTTCAAAAATGTTTGAGTGTTTACTTCTAATGTTTTATAAACCTATCATAGAAAATGATCAAGGTACAATGTCATTCTTTTTGTGTGTGTGATATGGGGGGTTGAACTCAAGGCCTTGCACTTGTATGCTTTGCAAGTGCTGTACCACTAAGCTGCACCCTCAACCCAGTGTTTTGGTTTTTGAGACAGGGTCTTCCTAAATTATGCAGACTGTTTCTGGTCTCGAATTTGTAATCCTCCTGCCTCTGCCTCCCTAGTCACTGGGATTACAGATGAATGCCATCATGCCCAGCTACACTGTCATTCTTTAGGTTAATATTCACATATTTGAGAAACAATAAATACAGTATACATAGCTTCAAATAAAGGATAATTTTTCTCTAAATAATTCATAGTATTTCCTTAACCATTTACATCAGAAAACCCCAGTTTATGAAATCAAGATTTAATTCAGAAAAAGAAATAGAAAATAATTGTTGTTGTTGTTGTTGTTAGGTGCCGTCGAGGCGGTATCCGACTCATAGCGACCCTCATAGGGTTTTCAATGGCTGGCTGTTTCAGGATTGCCTTGGGAGTGATTGCCAGGTCCTTCTCCCATTTTTGCGGTGCTGGGAATTGAACTCGGGACCTCAGAGACTGCAGAACAGCGCTCTACCCACTGAGCTAAATCCCAGCCCAGAAAATAATTAGTGGTGAGGTAATTTGTGTACACTCCCACAATGCTACATAATAAAAAGAAAACTTATGATTATATTATTTAATCACATGAAATTTCATTTTTATGCCCTTCTTTATTACCACCCCCTCCCTAACTCTGCAAAAACCAACAAATAATGATTAGCAACTACAAAAAATACTATAATGTGAAATGGAATTGAAAAAAACAAGAGGTGTAGTAAGTTTAGTACTATATTTCAACAGATTTGAGAAGTCAAGTAGAATGAAAATAATTAGCCTAAAATATAGTTTTATCCTTTTAGGAGTTCATTTACAATGGATTATTATCATTTGGGGAACATATATGATAAGCCCCCCCCTTCATACATATGGGTCAAAAGTTAGAATTTCACATAAAATTGTCAGCTGTCTTTGTGTCAACTTCAAGGAACTAATATAATTCTTTCAAAAATATGTTTACACGTTAGGGAACTAAATATTTCACTTAAAGTCTACTTTGTAAAAGGCTCTATTATATATATTTTAGGATCAGGTTTACCTTGATTTTTATCTAGCCTTTAAATTTGTTATGATCGAAACTGTACTTGGTGAAGAATGTTAAAGATCTTATCTGTTTCAAGTCAAGGCAACTTCATCACCCATGGTGAAGGTCATGAGGGTTAGAATCAGAAGCTCTTTATGGACTCTCAAGTTTTCACCAGACAATGTAAAGTTTCACTGCTCTTTTTCCTTTCTGTCTCAGTTTTGAATTCTTGTCAATTCTTTTGCCCTGCAGGGAACATATCACAGAGAATATTTTTTACCCTTTTCTCTACCCTTCATTTATTATTTCAAATAGAATGAACTGTGGCCATTACAAGTAGGCATTCCCTGTGTACAGCAAGTAGGAAATAAGTAAACTATTAAGGGTCATGTATGATCCATTTTTGGAGCCTTTAGCACAGATGTTAGCCTTGAGAGAAGCATTCTTGCTTGATCATATGCCATATCCATGTTCACTAAAGCAGGATCTACCAACTCTCTCAGAGGCAAACGTTCATCTCCTACAAGTGGGTATGTCCAGTTCCTTACATTCCAGAGATTTTACCATACAGGCAGAAGAATCACTTACTTATTCTCTATAAAAAGTAATTTAGATGAGTAACAGAAATACACTTAAGGAGATTCATAACAAGCATTACCTTTGCTATGCTCCATTATTAACACTGTTTGCTGATGTCCTTATTCTCCTGGTTTCTGTACATCTTTAGGAAATGTGTACTCAGAACAGTTGGAAATTGAGGAGGTAAGCGTTAGGTGAACCCTGATGCACTGAAAGCCACATCTCTGTGCTATCAACTTTTCTCAGAGGCATGGTCATTTTAATTCTTTGACATTAATTAACTTGCCCCCTAATTGCCCCCTAATTGCAATGCAAATTTTAAAAAGGATATTGCTCACATTTTTATGGTAACTATTATCTTCCAGCTTTTCCACTGCTACTGTCCTAGGTTCTCCTTTTTACATTTTTCTCTGGGTAAGATGGGTTTCAGAATTGCCTAAAGAAGAATTCATAATTTGGTTTCATATTTTAAAAGTAAATCAGCCATGGGCAAGGTAGAAGAAATGATATTTCATGTTTGCCTGGAGAGAATTTAATATGAAGAATTGTTAATGTGGCATAAAGTTGTGAGCTAAGAAATTGAATAAGTAAAAAGAAAACTATAGTTTGAATCTTCATCGAATTAGGACCTGTAAAACACAGCTATGGACCTTAGAAAACAGATTGGGATTATTAAAATTTAGAACCCTAAAGGATGGCTCTGAAGGACATGAGATTACATGTTTGGGAGAGGGAGCACCAGCTGGCTGGGCTGGGTGCTTGTTTGGGTGGACAGAGCATTCCTAGCTGATGCTCAGAACCAAGAAGAAACCAGGAAGCCAGTGGAAAGCAAAG
Organism: Pedetes capensis; assembly: GCA_007922755.1. NCBI lineage: Eukaryota > Metazoa > Chordata > Mammalia > Rodentia > Pedetidae > Pedetes > Pedetes capensis. Next base: position 10,860 of record VMDO01006344.1, read on the forward strand.
AGGACAATGGAATCTTCTCCCTTTCATAGGCTCCTCGTTTCCTCTAGTGCCTCCTGTTGGTAGAGTTTAATGTGGATCTAGTTAAAAAAGCCTGCAGCCATACCACTGTGGTGTCTGACCCTGTCAGATCCCAGAAGCTAAGCAGGGTCGGGCCTGGTTAGTACTTGGATGGGAGACCACCTAGAAATACCAGGTGCTGGAGACTTGGGAGAAGGATGCAACAACCCACTCCCCAAAACAATTAGCCATTGCAAACCCTATGAATAGCAGAGAAGCACTAACAAAACTGTTTCTCTGTTGTATGTAGGGTTGCTATGAGTCAGACATTGACTCATGGCACCTAATAAGAATGTGTAAAAGGGCTGAAATCCAGGCTTCGGTATCAGAATGCAAAGAGAAAACAAGGTAGGTTGGGGGGCTTATCTTAGCCTATTTGGGTTGATATTTCAAAATATCTTAAACATCAGAAATTTGCTCATCAGAAATTTGCTTCTCACAATTCTGGAAGCGGGGAAGTCCAAGATCAAGGTGCCAGAAGATTTGGTATCTGGTGGAGGCCTATTCTTCATACATGATGACTTCTCTGTGTCCTCACATGTTGGAAAGAGCAAAAGAGCTATCCCAGGGCTCTTTCGTAAGGGCACTCATTTCATTCAGCCTGCAGCCGTAGCCCTGTGGCATCTGATTCCGTTAGATCTCAGAAGCTAAGCAGGGTCTTGCCTGGTTAGTACTTGGATGGGAGACCACCTGGGAATGCCAGGCACTGTAGGCTTGGGAGAAGGACTCAGCCACCCATTCCCAAAAATTAATCAGCCATTGAAAACCCTATGAATAGCAGAGAAGCACTCACATAGTGTTTCACCTGTTGTATAAAGGTTTGCTATGAGTCAGATACCGACTTGACAACACCTAACAACAACTTTTTCACTCATGAGTACTCTCTCCTCAAATGCTCTAGTCACCTCCCATAGGTCTCAACTCTTAATATCATCACATTGGAGATTAGATTTCAACACATGAATTTGGGGACACAGACATTCAGACTGCAACAGAGCTCAAAAACAATAACTTCATATGGCACAAGGAAATCTCCTTTCTACTACCCACTACCCCCTCTTAGCTCAATCTTTCATTTTATTAGAGGCCTTTCATATTCCCACCTGTGCAGAAGCAACCACTCCCATTTCCTATTTTGCAGGAACCATGACTACGGTTTATTTTAGTTATTTCTTTGATATTTTTGTTATAATTTTTCAAAACCACCCACATGGCAATATAAGAAAGTCAATTTTATCTATAATATGGGAGTAAAATTGGTCTAATTTAGGTTTGGCTGATTTTAGAAGTTCTTTGGATTGCCAGGAAAATATAATCTATCACATCAGAGAATAGAGTATCAAACAGCATGGGGGGCAGTAAGCAAACAAAACGACCAAGAATCTCCTGATGTTAATTATTTCGATAAAGTTTATATTTTCATGTGAATAAAAATGTGGATCACGACAAGTTTGTGCATAATTTTCTCACTGTGTCAGGATGTCAACTCACCTTGCCTATGGAGTTCTAGCTGGAGAAAAAGACACCATTATACAGAGTAGACAATTTTTCCAGCAGAACATGATGTGTACCAAGGAGCAGAGAAGCAGAGAATCTGTCATGGAAAAATATTCCAAGCTCTGTAACAAAGAAAATAATGAAAGCTATTAGCAGCTGAACTCAAACTGTAATAAAATGATAAAATGTAACAAAGCCATAGCAATTATCATATCATTTTACCCATACATTTCTCTAATCTCTTCACACGCATCATTCTAGAAAAATGCCCAGATATAGTAATTACAGAAAATTTCCAGGTCTGTTGGCGAAAATTCAGCTGAAAACCTCATTGCTTTAGCAGAAACTATGTAAATGGGCTATTCTGTACTTATATGGCAAGACCTATTGGCTTTGGTTCAGTTTTTAAGTGACTCTAAGAGAAATTTCTTACTGGGTTTTATTGACTGTGAGTTGCTATTCCTGTGTAACTAGAGCTCATGATTTTTGTAAACTATAATGCTTAAGAATATATAGCTAACTACTATTCAACTGCAAAACGGCAATCAATTTCCTTGCTTGACAAGGACATAAAAATCTGACACTTTTTCAGTTAAAAAAATCTAATTTTTATGAAGAAATAGAATATATGCAGTTTATATCATGAAATTATTTTGTTGCTCAGAAAATAGCACCATATAATTTAATGATTTTAAATTCTTTGAAATAGTAACACTCAACTGTTAGTTAATTGGCACATAATCAGTGCTTTAAGATTCTGTAACAAGCAGGTCTGGATGCTTTTTTACTCAGTACTTATGTAAAGAAATAGAAATAAAGCATATTCATATAGCTGGGCATGGTGGTACATGTCTGTATTTCCAACACTGGGAGGCTGAGGCAGGAAGATTAGCATTCCAAGTTCAAGGCCATCATGGACTACATATTGAGATCCTGTCCAAAAGTAAATAAATAAATAAATTAATTAATAAACTAATTAATTTTGAAAATTAAAAATAAAAAGATGAAGAGTGTGATCTTAATATATAAAGGAAATGTTCAAAAGTATTACTTGGCTCTTTTAAAATTTAATACCTTTTCAGAAAAACAGCATTCATTGATTGTTTTGAGGATGAATCATAATTGTTTTGAGGAATTGCCAAAGAAGGTTAAAACATGCCTTTACTTTCATTTTATAATTATTGCCATCAACAATATTATGCATGTTCACTGAGAACATAACACTAAAGTGGGTCAATGTACAATGGATATGAGTTTGAGATAGCTATGTGTGTTGATGTAATAATTTGTCTTTCAGTAAAGTACAAATAAGATATGATAAGAATTTGAAACAGAAGGAATTTAATGTAGAAAATTGGTTAGCAAGGTGATAAAAGAATTATGAAACTTCAAGCTGGTGAGATAATGCAGGAAACCACCAATCCTAGACTGGAAGGGACAATGACTAGAGATGGCTTTATCAAAGCCCAGAACTCAGGATCAACTGCTGTAAGTCATTGCAGGCCAACCAAGAGGGAGCTGAAGAGAGTAAAGGTATTGAAATTTGAAAATGCTCCTTATGGCCCAGAAGAGGGAGTACCCTGGCTGACTCTCCCTTTCTCCTACTTTCTAGCATCCAGCAGAGCCAGAAAAAGCCACCAGACATGGTAGCCTGGAGTGCGCTGCAGGGCAAATCTTAGTATTTCCTCTTCTATAGCCTCCTTCCCTCATAGTACAGAAGCAAATAAGGAAAGTTGCAGGGAGGGCCAAATGTGGTGGTGCACACCTGTAATCCAGTGACTTGGGAGGCTGAGAAAGTAGGATTGCTAGTTTGAAGCCAGAGGCAGACTGTGAGACCATGACTCAAAATAAATCCTAAAATATTAGCTAAGGGTGCAGTCCAGTGGTAGAGCACTTGTAAAATATGTGTGAGGCCCTGGGTTCAACCTCCAAATACTGAAAAAAAAAAATGAAAAAACAAAAAACCCCACAAGGATAGCCTTTCAGTGCAAAGGGACCTAAGAAAGGCCAAGATAATTAAGTAAACCATATAAGTTGTGAGCCAAAGGCAAACATTTCATGTATCCCTCACATATTAACTCATGTTTAGTACCCTAACATTCGTAACATGGTAATAAAGTTTGTAGGAAATCTAAATTCTTTCCTATACATTACTTAAACAACTTTTTAAAAGGGAATAAATATTGATTTTATAAAATGTTGTTAGGTGCCATCCAGTCAGTGTCCAACTCACAGAGATGCTGTGTACAACAGATGAAACACTATTGTGAGTGCTTCTCTGCTATTCATCTGGTTTTCAATGGCTGATTGTTTTTTTGGGGGGAGTGGGTTGCTGCGTCCTTCTCCCAAGCCTACAGTACCTGGTGTTCCCAGACAGTCTCCCATCCAAGTCCTAACCAGGCCTGACTCTGCTTAGCTTCTGAGATATGAGACGATCCAATGCCACAGTGGTATGGATCCAGGTTTTTATAAAATATGAAGAGAAAAAAAATCATACATTTCATCTTCTTTAAATTTTTATAATACTCTCTAAACTTTTTAGTTGTAATGTCATTTGTTGCTCTCTGGTTGAAGCGAGAACAATTCCCTAAAAAGAAGGGACAAAGGAAGGGCAAAGGCTCATGGACAAATACATGTTTTTGCTACTGCATTAAAAAGAAGTTGTGAGGAAAGGCCACAGCTCTGCTATGAAAATCTAGCAGGGTGCTGTATGTCTCTTCAATCTGGCTGGCATTATAATCAGAAAGTAGAGAGATACAATCACACCTCATACTTGTCAGAGAAGACTGGATGGCAAAAATATTGGAAACCAGACTTAGAAAAGAGTGCTGCCACTTTGCTGAGAGACGAACACACCACTGGAGACTGAATTCCCCTTCAAGACTCTGCCTGCTTCCTGAGGCTCCTCAGGCTCCGTGAAATAAGGAAGTGAAATCTCCCAACCCGTCTCCAATCAAAGCTTTACATCTGAGGATAGGGTTCTAATAATAGCCAGGTGGTGAGTGAGTGGTTCCAAGTGTCCTCAGTCACATTTATGGCCAACATCTGGCCAAGATAAATCTCTCTCTACTCTAGGAGGAGTCAGCAGAGGAAAAAATACCTCAACAAACAGAGGCCTATGGAAATCCTCCTCAACATTGGAGAAATATAATATAGAGGACAAGATGTGGAAAAATATAGATTGGAAAAAGATTTATTATAGAAAAAACAGAAATACATTTAAAAAATCTTCCTACATTGAGTTAGTAAAAAATTCAAGGTGTTTTAGACATGATGAAAAGACTGAGAGACTATTCATTTGATATAAAAGATGGAAATAACAAGGACTATGGAGTAATAAGAAAATAATCTGATTTTCAATAAGGATTCAGAAATTTAATGCCAGAATTGAAATTTGCCTAAGATACTAAATAATAGAATAATATAGAAAATCAAATCAGTGATAAAAAAATTTGATACATCTTCTGAAATGAAATGGAATGGAAGGACAATGACAAGACTTTATTATGGACAGAAAGGGGTTAAGTTGTGATCTAATACAAGTAAACTTTGTATTTCTCCATAAGAACAAAACAAATGGAAAAAATCAAATACAAAATATATAACATTTGTAATGTAAGTATAATATAATATATAATATATAATACAATGAAAGATATTTATTCTGAAGTAAAGAACACCTGAATATAGTTTTTTAACCATTTCTCTATTTACTAGGAAAAAATAAATAAGAGGAAAACCATAGATATTGTCCTGTCAGCTGTCACTGTGAGGAAACAGCTGACACAGTCTGCAGGAATGGTTTACTTTGGCACACAGTTTCAGAGACATAATTTCCATGCTGGCTTGGCTGTGTTGCTTTAGGACAGAATAGTACAGTACATGATGATGGAGCATATGTGGCAGAGGAAGCTGCTCACTTCATGCAGTCAGGAGGCAAACAGAGAAAGACAAGGCTGGGGTCCCAATATCCCCTTCAAGGGCACACCCCCAATGACCCAACTTCCTCCAAATGTCTTACCCGCTAAAGGTTTTACCACCTCTCAATAATGCTACAAGCTGGGGACCAAGCCTTTAACACATGGACCTATGAAGGACATTTCAGATACAAAGTACAAAAGACATATTGTAAACTTCATTATTATTACTTATTTCAAGGATATGAAATAATTAGCCAAGCATGCAAGACATTTTAATGCACAGTTTTAGCCTATGTCTTTGTATCATCAGACCATTAGATTGAGCCTGTCATCTTGTCCCCATTTTATAGATGGAGACACTGAGATTCAAAAACATTTAATTAACTTTCTCATATTCAGGCAATATTTGCTACACGAATGTTACCTTGGCAAAACTGGAGAGAACTACTGGGAGTTATTGAAAAGATAACTAATTTAACTCAAATAATAATTATAGATTAATATTCATTAGGCACTTGCTGGTCTTACATGCTAATTCTAAATTTTATACTCCTTGAAAAAAATGGTCATGATGAAAAGACTAGGAGAATCTTTGCCAATATGCATCTATTCAAGGATTTGTATCCAGAATATAAAGAACTCTCAAAACTGAATAGCAAAATAAAAACAGATGTTAAAAATGAGCAAAACTTTTAAACAGAACCTTCAATAAAGAAGATATGCTGATATAAATTATGACATGAAAAAATGATGATATCACTAGCCATTAGGGAAAGGCAAGATAAACTATAATGTTGTTGTTGTTGTTGTTAGGTGCTGTCGAGTTGAGTCCAACTCATAGCGACCCTCATAGGGTTTTCAATGGCAGATTGTTTGGGGATTGCCTTGGGATTGGGTTGCCATGTCCTTCTCCCATTTTGCGGTGCTGGGAATCGAACTCAGGGCCTCAGAGACTGCAGAGCAATGCTCTACCAACTGAGCTAAATCCCAGCCCTTAAACTATAGTGGGATATAATAAACACCTATTTTACTATCTAAAACTAAAAAGTTTGACCATGCCAAGTCTTGAAGGGAATGTGGAGGAACAAGGGATCTTTTACCACCACTTTAGAAAAACAGTTGGCAGACATGGCACATACCTGTAATGACAGTGACTTGGGAGGCAGATCCAGGAGGATCATAAGTTCAAGGCTAGAGGCAGTCTGTGTAACTTAGCAAGACCCTGACTCAAAATAAAATATAGAACATAGGCTGGAAGTGTAGCTCAATGGTAGAGTGTTTGCAAAGTATATGTGAAACCCAGGGTTTAACCCCCCAATACTGCAAAGATAAACAAACAAACAAACAAATAAATAAATAAATAGATAAATAGATAAAAATCAAAAAGTTGGAAAAAAAGAAAGACAGAAAAATGGTTGGTGGTTTCCTAAAAACTTAAACTTATTTTCACCACATGACCCAAATTATTTACCTTGGAAAAATGAAAGTCACATGTCATTAGTAGGTAAATGGATGTGCAATTGTGTTATAGCCACGTAACGAGTATCTACTCAGATATAAAAAAATCAGTTCTTCAACTACACTATAACTTGAATGGAATCAAAATAATTATGCTAAAGACACTCTCTGAGGACCTGGCTTCTATCTCCATCACTGCAAGCATGGGAGAAGGATGTGACAATCCACTCCTGAGGCAATCCCGCAACAATCAGCCATTGAGAACCCTATGATGATCATTATGAGTTGGACCCAACTCAATGACACCTAGCAACAACAACAGCAAATGAGAAAAAGTTAAACAAAAATAATATATGATTCCATTTATATAAAAATCTTAGAAAATGCCATTTAATTTATAGTGTCATAAAGAAGGTTATGGGCTGCTTGTGGATAGGTGTTAGAGAAACGAAGTATGTGGCAATATGAAAAAACATGAGGATATTTTTGGGGTTGACATATATATGTATACACACATACATACATACATATATATACACACATACATATATATACACATATATACATACATATATATATATATATGTATGTATATATTTGTTATGTGCTTTCGAGTCAGTATCCAACTCATAGTGACCTAATGTACAACAGGAGAAAAATTATTATCAGTGCTTCTCTGCCATTCATAGGGTTTTCAATGGCAGAGTGATTTTTGGGAGTGGATTGCCAGGTACTTCTCCCAAGCCTACAATATCTCGTGTTCCCAAGTGGTCTCCCATCCAAGTACTAACCAGGCCCAACCCTGCTTAGCTTCAGAGATCTGACAGGCTCAGATGCCACCATAGTGCTACGGCTGCAGGATATATATATATATATATATATATATACACACACACACACACACATACGTACATATATACATACATTCATTCATTACCTTGGCTGTAATTGAGTGCATATATATATGTATATATATCATATATACATATATGCATATATACATATACATATATATACATATATGCATGTTGTTGTTATTAGATGCTGTTGAGTAGTTGTCTGACTCATAGCAACCCTATGTACAACAGGCAAAACACTATTGTCAGAGCTTCTCTGCTATTCATAGGGTTTTCAATAGCTGATTTTTTTTTAGAAGTGGGTTGCTGGGTCCTTCTCCCAAGCCTAGGGCACTTGGTGTTCCCAGGCAGTCTCCCGTCCAAGTCCTAACCAGGCCTGACCCTGCTTAGCTTCTGAGATCTGATGGGATCAGATGCCACAGTGGTGCTGCTGTGGGCTAGATAAAGGCATAGACACATTTGATCATGGAGGTGGCTTCATGGATGTATATATGTATGTGTGTGCATGAGGTTATCAAATTGCACAAGTGGAATACATGCAATTACACATCTGCCTGACGGCTGAATTAAAAAAAGAAAGAACATATGGTATTTCTCTTTTTTGGGCTTATGTTCATTCACTTAAGATGATGTTCTCCAATTCCATCCATTTTGCTGCAAATGACATTATTTCATTTTTTAAATTGCTGAGTAGTATTCCATTGTGTATATGTACCATATATTTTGTTTCTTCTTGCAGTACTGGGGGTTGAACCCAGAGCCTTGCACTTGCATGCTCTGCAAGTGCTGGACCACTGAGCTGCGCCCCGAGCCCACTTTTTTCACTCTTTTGAGACAGGGTCTCGCTAAATTACACAGACTGCCCCTGGTCTCGAACTTGCGATCCTCCTGCCTCTGCCTCCCAAGCCACTTGGATTATAAGCGTGCACCACCCCGCCTGGCATGTACCATAATTTTTTTTATCCGTCCTGCTGTTGATGGGTACTTTGGTTGATCCCATATCCTTGCTATTGTGAAAATTGCTGCTTTGAATACAGAGATGCAGGTGTGTCTGTGGTATGATGACTTGTCTCCCTTTGGGTATATTCCCAGGAGTGGTAGAACTGGGTCATATGGTAGTTATATTTTTAGTTTTCTGAGGTATCTCTATATTGATTTTCAAAGTGGTTGAATCAATTTACAGTCCCACCAACAGTGTAAGAGGGTTCCCTTTTATCCACACCCTTGCCAACATTTGTTATTTGTTTTATTGATCTTGGCCACTCTTACTAGAGTAAGGTGAGAGTTGTTTTGATTTGCATTTCCCTAATGGTTAGGGATATTGAGCATTTTTCATGTGTTTCATGGCCTTATGAACTTCTTCATTTGAGAACTGTCTGTTAAGTTCCTTTGACCTCTTGTGTATTGGATTATTTGTTGTCTTGGAGTTGCTTTCTGGAGTCATTTGTAAAATCTGGAAATCAGTCCTCTGTCTGTTGTGTAGGATGTGAAGATTTTCTCCCATTCAGTGGGCTCTTCCTTAACTCTGTTGATTGTTTCCTTGGCTGTACAGAAGCTTTTTAATTTCATGTAATCCCATTTATCTATTCTTGTTGCAATTTCGTGAGCAATTGGAATGTATTAAGGAAATGCTTTCCTATGCCTATATGTTGGAGCATGCACCTATCTTTTCTTCTAGTAATTTTAAGGTTTATGGGTTTATGTTGAGGTCTTTTATCCACTTTGGGTTAACTCTCGTGCATATTGAGAGGTGCAGGTCTGTTTTCATTTTTCTGCAGGTGGAAATTCAAGTTATCAGGCACCATTTGTTGAAGAGGCTATCCTCTACATTTTGCCTGCTTTGCTCCTTTGTCAAAGATCAGGTAGCTACAGATATGTTGTTGTATCTCTGGGTCCTCAGTTCTGTTCCACTGGTCTTCAGGGCTATGTTTTGTGTGAGTACTAAGCTATTTTTGCTACTATAGCCCTATAGTACAGTTTAAGTCAGGGATTGTGACCCTGCCTGCACTATTCCCACTCATATGTGGGTGCTAAATCAAACTCAAAGGAAGGAAAAAAATCTTATAAATTGAAACATAAAAAATGCACAATTTAACTTAGCATAGAAGGGACAATTTAAGGAGTGAAAAGAAGGAGGGAGGGGTCTGGCAGAGAGAACGGAAGATTGGAGAAGATGGGAGGGGGAGGAGGGTCAATGAAGACGGATGAAAGAGGAGAGGACAATCGCAATGTAACCGGCACAACTTCATGAGTATGTTGGAAAAATAGGGGAAGATAGAAAAAAAATTCTACTACAATAGCTAAAATAAAAAATAGTAATAATACCAAATCCTGGAAATAAAATGCAAACAGACTAGTTCACTCATGTAATACTGCTGAGATTATAAAAAGGTAGATTTCTATAGAAAAAAGTCTGGACTTACATCAAAATTGGGATGCACATATATAGATAAATGTTCTCACAAAAAGACGTGCAAGTAGAAAGGAGGTCATTGGTGGGGAGGGTGAGGATGGGGGAGGAGGGTCATGAGAGGGTAAGGGGGAAGTTGCACGAGCAATGTACAACGAAATGCTTATATGGAAATGTCATAATGAGACCCATTAAGTTGTACATTAAAAATTACTAATAAAAATGTTAAAAAAGAAGAAAGACAATTTAAAGTGTATTCATCTCTAAAGCTTTAATTTGGAATACTTCCATTTCAAAACTTAGATTTATTTGAACATGAGTTCAGATTGTTTAATGCCTCATTACCTGAAACTGTAAAGCCACTAAATGTTATTTCAGGGTGGACTTCAAAAGGTGAAAGAAAAATTTAGTTAAGCATTTTTACTATAGGTCTTGGCTTACTTCTTGGAAAAATAACTAAATAGTCCATAAAATCTTAATAGATGTAGAATGGCTCTTTTTAAAATTTTGTACATGTTTAGTGAAATCCATTATTTATGTGCCTATATATTATTGCAAAAATAACACTAATATATGGTAATATTACCATTCAAAAATGGTCTCTTCAAAATAGGCCTTCAAAAATAATAAAAATGAAGCTGGGTGCTGTGACTCATACCTGTAGTCCTGGTGACTTGGGAGGCAGAGGCAGGAGGATCACAAGTTCAAGACCAGAGGCAGTCTGCATAGTTTAGGGAAATTTTATCTCAAAATGAAAAGTAAAAAAAAAAAAGGGGTTGGGAGTACAGTTCAGTGGTATAGTACTTGCAAGGTATGCTCAAAAAAATTAAACAAATAATAACAATAGATTGTTGTTGTCAGGTACCATCCAGTTGGTGTTCAACTCATAGCGACCCTATGCACAACAGGCAAAACACTTTTGTCAGTGCTTCTCTGCTATACATAGGGTTTTCAATGGCTGGTTGATTTTTGGGAGTGGGTTGCTGGGCCCTTCTCCCAAGCCAACAGTAAGTATCTGGTGCTCCCAGGATGTCTGCCATCCACATGCTAACCAGGCCCAACCCTGCTTAGTTTCAGAGATCTGACAGGATTGGAGGCTACAGTGCTATGGCTTAACAGTAGATAGGGGAGTTAAAATACTACTGTTAGTAAAATCTAAAGGTATTTTTCCACATTAGCTGGTAACATTAACAAATTGAATTCACAAGCATCCATACGTATTTGACATGAAGTTACCCTTGTGGCATGAAAATAAGATTCCTTAGGTCCATTCTAGTGTGTCTGTGTGATGATACCTGTTTGAGATTTAAAACTTTTTAAAGTTGGCAAACCCTGTTTGGTTGGAGAGTTGTGTAATTAAAGATAGCTCTACTTTTCCTCTCCTAGCTTTAGTAACTTCAAATCCTATTTTTTTTAGCAAAAACAAAACAAAACACACACACACACACACACACACACACAGAGTACTTTATTAATTGTAAAACAAATATAACTTTAAAATTATCTGAATAGATAGATGCTTATATCCTACTTATGTTTTGTAGCATTGAGGCAGCTTAGTATACAACGATACTCCTCTGTTTATTTTGCTTTGTTACATTTATTTGGGGTTGGGGTTTTGCCCACTTGGGAGAGTGCTGCTCTGCATTCTCTGAGGCTCTAGATTCGATCCCCAGCACCACAAAAAATGGGAGAAGGATGTGGCAACCCTGAGACAATCAGTCACTGAAAATCCTATGAGGGTCATTATGAGCCAGACATGGCTGGAGGGCATCTAACAACAACTTATTTATTTTGGATGAAAGTATCAAATATTAACAAATATACCAGATATTTGCACCAATTCATATTCCTGTTTACTTCTTCAACACATTCTATAACTAATACAGAACATGAGAGGCCACAAAAGAGATATACTTTTGTTAGTAGAGTGATCCCAGGTTTCTACCAGATATAATCCATGATGTTTTTAATACTGAAATGTTATCTATTAAATACATCAAACCAGATATTTACAGCAATTTACAGATATTTACAGATAGAAAAATCTAAAGCAGATATTCTTAACTTAGAGTGTGAGTGATTTGGTTTGCAATTATAGATTAGACACTTCATTAGCTTCTAGAAAGGTTATTCTTTTAATAGCAATTCCAAATTAAACAGAAAAGTATTTTGTTTAATTAAATTATTGTTTTCTAGTTCTGGAACAAGATGTCCTAGAATCACTTTCCCTGACTCTTCCATTTAAATTCAACTGAACAACCTGGAAACCATTCAACAAGAAATGACAAAAGAACTCTGAAAGCCTGAGAGAAGAATATGAACTTTCTCAGCACCTTATGAATTGAGGAATAACAATGTGGTGTTCTCCTTGATTTTCTTTATATTTCTCATTGACCACTGCATGTGGCACCAGTGTAGAGTGAGTGGGAATTCAAGAAGAGCCAGAAGAAGAATGCAGATCAGAATAGCATTGTAAAGATTCAGAAAGCTAAACTGTCATTGGAATTAAATTCCCCAAAAGTACCAAGGCGACCAGAACCCACACATTAACCTAAACAGAATATTTAAATAGAATTAATAGTGTCCAGACACAATAAGTGTGTAAGATATGATAAAAATTTGTCATAGCAAAAACCAGGCAAATGATTTTAATGAGAAAAAACAATTAGCTGATACTACCACTGAGATGAATCAGATGTTGTAATTATGGTGAAGATTATAAAGAGTAATTGTCATAAAAATGCCTCAACTATTAATTATAATTACTGTGGACCTGAATGAAAAACATACAGAAAAAGCTAAGTGAAGAAATGAAACTTATAAAAAAGAGCCAAGCTGGAATTTTGGAATTTAAAATAAAAACAATCATCAAAATAAAAATCTTGTTCAGTGGACTCAAGAGTGGAATAGGTATGACAATTGATAGGAAGTATAAAATTGAATACATATCAAAAAATTTACTCAATCTGAACAGTAAAGATAAAAAACTACAAAATAAAAGTCAGGCTCAGGAATCTGTGGAATAATAACAAAAGCTATACTTAAATCACCAGAATCCCAGAAAGGGTGTGGGTCTGATAAAAAGCATTCAAAGAAACAGTGGTCGAGGCTTCCCAATTTGGTGAGATATTTAAAATTGTAGATAAACCTACATAAATCTTGCTTCATGAACATTAGTAAAAACTCCAATAAGGATAAAATTGAAGAAATCATTAGAAAGTTATATTGCCATTGAAAACCCTATGAGGGTTGCTATGAGTAGGACCCAACTGAATGGCACCTAACATTAACAGCAACAACAAAGAAAAGAATCTTGAAAATGGAGACAAATGATATACTATATGTATGATGGAAGAATATTCATCAGAAACCATGAAGCCAGAAAAAGCAGAAAATCATTCAGGTGCTGAAAGAAGAGAATTGTCAACCTTGAGTCCCATGCCTAACAAAGCAGTCCTTTAAGAAAGGGAGTAAAATCTAGACATACTACAATGGACGAAAAGTAGGAGAATTTATTGTTAGCAAATCTACCTTTCAAGAATGGCTAAAGAAATATCACCAAATACAAAGAGAATGAAAACAGAAGGTCGACCCTTTAGAAAGAATAAGCAATGGAATAGGTAAAAATAGAACTAGACAAAATAGACAATCTTTCAACTGGTAAGTTTTTTTAACCCTTTTTTAGGGTTACAGCAAAAGTTATATCTGAAATGATGCCCACTCTGTGAAAAATGCTTAAGGCAACTATATTTAAAATATTAGAGAGTAAAAGGACTTAAAGGAAGGAAAGTTTTCTATGTTATTCAAAGTGTTAAAATACCAACATCAGTAGCCTGTGATTACACATGCACACAAACACACGTGTATGCATGAATATATATTTATATATACACATATGTAGCAATATTTAGAGCAATAATAAAGAAAACTGAACAAAGTGATATACTTAAATGAATCATAACAGTACTCTAAAAATTTCTCAAGTGGCCTACATGTAAATAAGAAAAAGGAAATTAAAGAATCAAAAATAAAAGCTAACAGAGTGGATAAATTAAAATTCTCAAGTATATGCTGCCTATAAGTAATTCATTTCCAACTTAACAACATTGTTATTGCTCTTAGGTGCTGTTGAGTCAGGTCTGATTCATAGCAACCCTAGGTACAACAGCATGACACACTCCCTGACACTGTGCCATGCCTGGTACTGTGTCAGTACTTCTTTGCTGTTCACAGGGTTTTTGATGGCTGATTGTCTCAAGAGTGGGCTGCTGGGTCTTTCTCCCATTTTTGCAGTGCTAGGGATCAAACCCAGGGCCTCAAAGAGTGCAGAGTAGCACTCTACCAACTGAGTTACCAATTGGTGGGTTGAAAATAAAATAATTAAAAATAATGTGTCCAGAAAACATTAACTTTCAAATAGTAGGTGGTGAAATAATCTATAAGATAAAGTGGACATCAGAGTCAAAGTACTATGGACAAGGAGAGACACTGTACAATGATCAAAGAATTTCTTCACCCCCAAAGACATGAAAGATCCAAATGTGTTGTACCAAACCAAAGAGCTCCAAAATCTGTGAAACAAAGACTGATAGAACTGAAAGATGAAATTGAGAAATTTAAAATTATAGTAGGAGAACTAAGAAAACTATTAGGTAGTAGATCAACAAGAATATAGAAGAATTGGAAAGGCTATCAGCCTTTCCAATTGACATTACCATTGACATTCATAGAACACTCTGCCCAACCTAAGCTGAATGCACTTTCTTTTGAACTCCCATAGAATATAGTTAACTTTATTGACCATATTTTGAGTCACAAAAATACTTAACAGATTTAAAAGAATAGAAATCATATAGAATATGTTCACTGATATAATGGAATCAAGTTTGAAATTAATAACAGAAGGCAACAGAAGAATCTCTGCATACTCAGAAAACAAACCGCACATTTTCAAGTAACCCAAGGGTCAAATAGGAAATATAAATGAAACAAAGTATGTTGAATTAATTAAAATTAATTTACAACATATCAAAATATGTGGGATACAGCTTAAGAAGTCCTGAAATAAAAATTTATAACATTAAATGCATACATGGAAAAAGTAGGAAAAGTTCAAATCAAACACTTGTTTAGAGAAACTAGAAATAGAAACTACTTATAGGCCAAAACAAGCAGAAGGAAGAACATTAAAAGATAATGACAGAAATAACTATCATTTAAATTAGGAAATCAACAGAGAAAAAGAAATGAAATTAAAATCTGGTTCTTAAAAAAAAATTGGTCTCATTGATAAATTTCTACCAAGATTGACAAAGATCAAACATTGGATTTTAAGTATTTATGTTCATTTATTTTAGCCTGAATGTGCACAGGAGGTGTTCTGAATTAGAGATAAGCTTCATATTAAATCCCTTGCAGCAAGTAATAAGCTCATCATTGCTTGCCCCTGGCCTCTACTCCTTTGCCATAGTCCCTACTGTTAAGGTAAAGTGATAAAAAACAGAAAACTTGCCTCACACTAGTAGCTGGCTATTCCACAGGTGAGAGTAATGCAAAATGATTTTTCACTGCTCAATAAAGAGGAAGACAGCAGCTCTCTCAATTGCTTTAAAGAGTGTTCTTCTTGTTCCAGCTCTTTAGTACTTCTTATTCTAGCTTTTTAATAAGCAAAATCTTTGCAGAAATCATATAGTTCCATTTCATTCAGACCTACAGATGTCTCCACTTCTGTTCCCATTCCTCTTTGGAAGTAGTGCTCCAGAATTCCTGACACTTTAAACTTAACTGCATAACCCAGTCCACGACAATAATCATTGACTCTATTGAGAAAATATTTTGCTTTTTTTTCTTATCACCATAATTAGTAAGACAAATGGATATAGATATTATTCTTATAATATACAAAAAATATCATGAGGCTACAGCTTTTTTTTCCCCATAACATAGAGAAATCTAGGGAAGTTTTATTTTCCCATATAAAATGAGAAAAAATACACATAATCAATGTGAGGAATAAAACAGGGGACACCAGAACAATTTCTGCAGCTATTAAAAGGACAATAGGGGAACCAGGCACTGTGGCACATGCCTGTAATCCTAGCAACTCAGGAGGCAGAGGTAGGAGGATTGCAAGTTTGAGACCAGAGGCAGTCTGCATAATTTAGCGAGACCCTGTCTCAAAAAGTAAAAAAAACGGGCTGAGGTACAGCACTTGCAAAGCATGTAAGTACGAGGCCCTGGGTTCAACCACCAGTACTGGAAAAAAAAAAAAAAAGACAATAGAGCAGTATTGAAAATAACTTTATGCTCATAAAGTTGACAGTGTAGAAGAAATAAACTAATGCCTTAAAAACCTCAACCTGTCAGAACTCACCCAAGATGAAAGAAATAATCTGAAAAGTCCTATACCTATTAAGAAATTAAATTTATAATTTAAAATCCATGAAAAGTAATATTCATATCAAGGTTGTTTTACTAGGGAATTTTACCAGCATTCAAAGAATTAAAAAAAAAATATTATGTAGTTAGGCACGGCAGCACATGCCTGCAATCCCAGTAGCTGGGAGGCTGAGGCAGGAGGATCACAAGTTCCAGGTCAGCTAGGGTTACATAGCAAGATCCTGTTTAAAAAGAAAAAAAGAACAAGAAAATGCAGTCTCTCCCAGAAATAGAAGTGGAGGAAACACTTCTTAATTTCCACTTTTTTTTTTTCAGTGCTGGGGGTTACACCCAGGATCTTGTAAGTGCTAGTCTAATGCTCTACCATTGAGCTCTCTAATTTCCAATTTCTAATTTTGTAAGGCAGACAACAAATGGAAGCATACATAGGCAGGTGCTAGCACACAGGCACAAAGAAAGAGAGGAGTGCAGATGAATACCTTTCATGAATATAGACACAAAAGTCCTTAAGACAATTTTAGCCATCACAAGTGACATCACAGAATGGCAGAAAAAAATTCCTCTCACCCATAGAAACAATAAGAACAGTGGCAAAAATAGTCAAAATCAACTTTTCAGAATTCTGAAAATTAACAAGGCCTGCAGCCATACCACTGTGTTGGCCCATCCCATCAGATCTTGGAAGCTAAGCAAGGTCAACTCTGGTTAGTATTTGGATGGGAGACAGCCTAGGAAAACCAGGTACTGGAGGCTTGGGAGAAGGATCTGGCAACCCACTGCCAAAAATCAATCTGCCATTGAAAACCCTATGAATAGCAGAGAAGCACTGACAATAGTATTTCACCTATTGTATGTAGGGTTGCTGTGAGTCGGATATGTACTTGATGGCACCTGACAACAACAACAACAACATATAATCCTAAATAAATAAATAAAGTTCTGATTTAGCAGGGTATGGTAGCCCTTGCCAGTAATGCCAATGACTCTGGAGGTAGAGTCAGGAGGATTGCAGGTTCTAGGACAGAGTCAGCCTGTGTAACTTAGTGAGACCTTGTCTCAATTTAAGAAAAAAAAAAAAGGGACTGGGATGCTGTTCAGTGGCAGAGTGCTTGCTTGCAAAGTAGGCATGCGGTCTTGGGTTCTGTGCCTCACCACTGAAAATAAAAAAGAAAGGAGATTCTGACTTATTTCCTGGTGCTATAGATGTCTTTAAACATACTCAGGAAAGCCTTTGCAGGGTCGCAAGCTCTCACCTTTGGATGAGCCTGAGTCATTGCAGGAAGTGAGGTCAGCAATGCAGGAAGTGAGTTTAGAAGAGTTAGCTGCCTGGGTGAGGTACCACAGGCACACCCCGTCTCAGAAAAACAGCCTCTAGACAAACAGCTGGGGCCTCATTAAGGTCATCACAGTCCAATAAGGAACTGGCTGTTAAGCTAATGAACTGCTACGTGTCTGTCAGCTTGTCGTGCCGTGGAGGTTGCGTGTTGCTGTGATACTGAAAACTATGTCACCAGTATTTCGGATACCACCAGGACCACCCATGGTGGACAGGTTTCAGCTGAGCTTCCAGAGTAAGATAGAATAGGGAGAAAGACTTGGCAGCCCACTCAAAACAATTAGCCACTGAAAACCCTATGAATAGCAGAGGAACAATATGAGTAGCACTGTCAAATACAGAGTATGAGCGCTTAAGGCTGGAAGGCATTCAAGAAATGACTGAGGAAGAGTTGCCTCCTCAAAGTGGAGTGTACCTTAGTGATGGGAATGGAGTAAAGCCCGGCAGAGGTCAGAGCCTTGCCCAGACACCACATGGGTATCGGGGACCCACTGAACCAGGTTTGGTGTAATGGCCGGTGGTGCCAATGAAGGACCTCGGGAGACCTTCAACAGGGAAAACAGGAAAGGAAGGTTTATTGGGTGCTCCCCAAGTGGGGTGCAACAAGCAAGCAACCCCTAAGCAAGAGCTACAAGTGCTGGCTCTAAGCCTGCAGCATGGAATGTAACAGGCTGAGTGCTGGAAGAGCTCAGTCTTAAAGGCACAGCTGCAGCAGCGGGTGTTCCATTGGGCTGGAGGTCAGTTGGCCTTGACTCTTGCAGTTTGCCTTCTCTGCCTCCTTCCTTCCCATGGATGGGGGGAATTGGGAGGCTCTTCGTGGCTTGATTGTAGCCTTCAGTGCTTCGGGGGCCCCGGTCTTGACTGCATCGGCTTGCTTGAAGAGTCCGCTGGAGTAGGGAGTGCTGGTCGAGGTGATGGGGTTCAGTTGGCAGTTGGGGGACAATCAGAAGTGGTGGAGGAGGAGAAGTAGTAGGGGGTCAAGGGGGTCCGGGAGCCCTGCTTATATAGGGTGGGGGGGCACGTGAACGGGATTAGCCAATCAGGGCACACACCTGATAGTTACTGCAGATAAACTGACATAACTGCCAGGTAGGGACAGCTATCTAACGAAAATGCCAAGGATAGCCAATCAGGATTAAGGCAGTTAAGGCAGGCCAGGCTGGTCAGGCATCATCTTTGCTCACTCGATGGGGGAGGCCGGTGTGAGTGAGTAAGATGTGGCCCTGGGGTCCCTCAGGCTATTATGAGGGACCCTAGTCATGAGGTGCTGGGATTTGGCTCAGTTGGTAGAGCGCTGCGCTGCAGTCTCTGAGGTCCCGAGTTCAATTCCCAGCACCGCAAAAATGGGAGAAGGACATGGCAATCCACTCCCAAGGCAATCCCGAAATACTCAGCCATTGAAAACCCTATGAGGGTCGCTATGAGTCGGATACCGACTTGACGGCACCTAACAACAACAACAAGTCATGAGGTAGATTTTAAAAATCCCCAACAGGACCTCCCGTTGCTGATGTGGAACAACTCAAAATGAGAAGAAACATAGTTACTTCAACACTGAGCTCAAACATAAAGAGATCATGTGCATGGCATGGCGTTGGTAGTGTTTCCTTCTGTTGTACATGGGGTCACTATGAGTCAACCCGACTCCACCACACCCAGAGGTAATAAGAAGCTAGGGAAATAGAGACTTCTGAGATTGCACACTACAAAGAATATGTACTTTACAAAACTAGTTCTCCTAGAATTGTAGTGTGACATTCAGCAAGTCATTGAATTTATGTATTCTTGAGAATCTTCAAATACTGCCTAATACAGAGATTTAATACACTAATGTTGATCAAGACATTTCAGTTTTTTATAAAAATGGTATTTTATAAAATGGTAAGATGATTTTAAAAATTCCCTAATTCCAATTAAGTGTATAGTTACATTAGAAGAGAGTGGAACACCCACTGGGCACAGTGGCACTCGCCTATAATCCCAGCTATTCAGGAGGTTGAGGCAGGTTGATCAGATTGTGAGTTTGATGCCAGAGGCCACCTGAGCAACCTAGCAAGACCCTATCTCAAAAGATGAAAAATAAAGAAGGGATTGGGCGGCAGCTCTGTGTATTCACCTAGCATGCATGAGTCCCTGGGTTCAACCTCAGTACTGTAAAATAAAAATATGATAAAATAAAGTAGTAAAAAATGCACACAAAAATAAAAGTTTTCATGAACTTTTGTTAATCTCAATGATGAGGACTTCTTTTATTTTGTAAATCATATGAACTTCAAATCTGCAGCTCCCATTAACCTTAGTTATCTACCTTATACATATTGTTACATATTTACATACTTTTTACTTCTTCATTGAGTCCACAGGTTTACTTTCAGTCCTAAAAAATCCCTGTGCCTTTTAACTTTATACTTTATTTTCAACATCAACTTCTAGCTTGGGAATATGCTGGTGCCCCCTTTTTAATTTAGTCATATTTATGTGTCATGTTGAAGTCCTTTTTATCTTTCTGATTGATCTCTTACCCATGAATATCAAGGCACATCACACACACACACACACACACACACACACACACACACACACACACAAACCCTTCAGTTTTTGCTGAGTAAAAAGCAATGAAAACCATAAAAAAACTGCAGTGTTTTTCTAGTGTCATGGACAGTATTTTATTTTCAGTATCTTGGTAAAAGTTTGGCTTTACTGAGACTTGAAAAAACACACTTAATTGTTTTTGAAGATCTGGGGAATTTCTTGTCTGATCTGAATGGTCATGCCATAAGATTACTATGGACTATTATTTACATGATTTTCTCCTAAGAACAACATGATAAAAATATTTTTTTAAATCCTAGGCTTAAAATATAACTTTGATCTGACTCAAATTCCATTTAATGTGGAACAAAACAGATTGTGTTCAATAGTATTGAGTTGGTGAAAAGTTAGTGTTTAGAGAAATCTTTCTAGTGTCTTCTCCCTTGTAATATTAGACATTTTTCCCTTTCCTTATGTAAATCTCCGCTTTAGACTTCAGTTGCACAGAAATCTTGATGAAATGGTTGCTGTGAGTAGGGGATATTTCAGAATTCCAGAAAAGGAAGGAAAAATAGCCAGAAGTGAAAACCTGACAACTTTTAGAATTTTAATGAAGAAGCTCCAATATATGCCTTATATTTTCTTGAGGAAAGCATTAGAGCAAATGTTTTATTTCATGTTTTAGAATTTTTCTCTGCTTCACATTTGAAACATTTTTCTGACCACATCAGATAATTAGCACAATAATACAGTCATTTCTGGTGAATATGCAATGCAGACTAAAGGCAGTAGCTAGGAGCTTTAATAGGTGCTCATTACAGGAAGCCAATTACAGAAGAGCTTGTGGTTAGAATCTAGTTTCAGGAGTACAAGGGTTTGTTTCAGCTTAAAACAAAGATGGACTTTTATGCACAGAATTATTCTCAGAACTAAGGAGACTGTATTTTCAGCATGTGAAATGTGGCTCCTTATGAAAAAATATAGAAAAAAAAGGAGAGAAAAAGATTATTGATGCATTTTTCTCTACCAGAATGACATCTGGCTATAGCGTGAGAATGTGATTAGGATTTCGCTCACTGAGGGGGTGAACACCAAAATACCTTTTAACATGCCACTATGAAGACTTTATGAAGAGTGCTATGTCATTCCCAAAGTGTATTATACAATGCTAGGCTTGCTACTCATTAGATGGTGACTTATCACATCAAATAATATAATCTACATATTCTTTCCTTTGTTTTTGAAACCCATAAGGACATGACCTATTAGAAAATTTAGATACACATCTAGTTTTATTACATTTACAGAACACATCTTAAAAGCTTCATATAAGTGAATTTTGAGTCTATAACCCAATTAGCATTGAAGAATCTCCTTGCATTTACTTTCATTTTTATTATATGCTTTGTGAAAAATCTTTCTCTTGCTTAAAAAAGTTAAATGGAAAGTGCATTGGATCTATACTCCCCTTATTTCAAAAAATGTATGCATCTGATATTCAGAATTAGTTTAAGAATAAATATTGATTCATGATACACTGTCAACACTAAACCATGTATACCCATGTTCTCACGAACTTGCTACCCAACCTGTTATTTCATGAACCTACTATTTCATCAACTCACCAACCTGGCCTGCAGCCATACCACTATGGCTTCAGATCCTGTTAGATCTTGGAAGCTAAGCAGGCCCGGGCCTGGTTAGTACTTGGATGGGAGACCACCTGGGAACTGGTGCTGTAGGCTTGGGAGAAGGACCTGGCAACCCACTCCCCAAAAATAATCAGCCACTGGAAACCCTATGAATAGCATAGAAGCACTAACAATAGTGTTTTGCCTATTGTATATAGGGTCACTATGAGTCAGACACCAACCCAACAGCACCTAACAACAACAACAACTACCCAACCTGAGATCCATAACGGTGATAATTTATATTCACATCCTCACCTTATGGCCCTTGTCTTCTCTCAATAATTAACAAGGGATAGCTGCTAAAGTGAATTTTAACAGCCCCTAGCCTTATAGTTTTATCATATATATCTTTGTGTGTTAATTGTTTTGAAACTTAATAAAAAATTTAAAGTCATGGAAATACATATTGGGAGACATTTATAGTAGAATTTTATATTAAGTAAAAGAATTTGTCTTTTTTCCAAGTTTGTGCAATTTTTGTCATAAATCTATGCTATGTTTTACCCAATTCTCTGTATAATGTTTCTACTCTTTTTCTCCTATTGAGATGCTCAATAATGAATGATCATTATATATTAAATGTTACCTTATTCTAATATTAATCCATCTTTACATTCCTGAGATAAACCCTTATGTGTCATATGTAATCTCTTCTATATAGAGAGAGATGGTATTTGATTTAGGGTTTTATTTCTGGTCATTCATGAAAAGAGCCTATTATTTTCTCTGGTCACTCCTGTATTAATATTCCAAAGGTTTGAGATATATTCTCTCTTCCCACTCTTTAGAGGAATTTCTCCCCCACATGTCTGCCAGCTTGTCTAACCGGGGGGTCTTATGTGTTGCTGTGATGCTGGCATTGGCCACTAGTATTTCAGACACCAGCAGGGCCAACCATGGTGTATAGGTTTCAGCTGAGCTGCCACACTAAGACAGACTAGGAGAAGGACTTGCCAGCCCATTCCCAAAGCAATTAGTCATGAAAATCCTACGAATAGCAGGGGAGCTCTGTCAAATATAGTGCAGGAAATTGAGCCCTTCATTCAAGAAATGACTGGGGAAGAGTTGCCTCTACAAAACAGAGTCAGCCTTAATGATGGGAATGGAATATGAAGCCCTTGGGACTTCCAGTTGCTGATGTGGCACAACTAAAGATGAGAAGAAACTTCTGGCTGAGACAATGGTTTGAAACATTAAAAAAAAAATCCTATTTATGGGATAGTGTCCGGTAGTGTTTGTTCTGTTATAAATAGGGTCTCTATAAGTCAGACCTGACTCTATTCCACCAAACAACAACAACAGAGGATTTCCTATTAGATTATAATGATCTGTTCTGTGAAAATTTTAGTAGAACTCCTCTGTCAATTATTTGAGGCTCTGATTTTCTGGGATGATCTTTTTCAGGATCCCTGCCAAAATAAAAAATAAAAATAAAACAAGATCCCTGTCAACTAAATTATGACATAAGGCTGGAGAGTTGATATACTTCTGGGGCAGGATAGCAAGAAAGTCCATACAAATGGAGAAGGGGAAAAAGGATTTTTCCAGATGAATAGCTGTGCATGAGGCACCAGAAGATGTGTTCCTTTGCTCATACATAAGACCATATCTGATATAACTGCTGCCACTGTAGTCACTAGCTCGTTAAATTTACAATAATCCATTGTCATTGCCCAAGGTCTGTCTGTCCTCTGTTTAGGGCAAAGAGGTGAGTTGTTTGGAAATGTGGTAGAATCACTGCATTCTGCATGTTTCAGGTCCTTAATAGTGGCAGTAAAAATTTCTGAAATCCCTCTAAAAATGTGATATTGCTTTTGGTTCATTATTCTATTTTTAGGTAGAAGCAGTTCTAGTGGCTTCTACTCAGTTTTCCCATCATAATAGCCCTCCCTCCATCAGCAGTAAATTTTGTGGGTGTCTTCAGCTGCAGGGATTTTCATTTTCTTCCTTTCCATAAAATAAAACACTACCTTATTACAATGGTGACATTATGTTCACTGGACTTGGTAAGATATACCAACTAAACTTCTTTATAAGGCATTAATGTGTCAGAGGATGGGAAATATATTCACAAAATTTCAAAGGCCTTTTACTTCAGTGAAATTTCTGGGGGTTTAGTGCTATGGGACATGTGGAGAGATCTCTCTTCTGAGGTGAAGAATAGCTGTTGCATTTGACCCCTATGACAATGAAAAAAAGAGATATAATACCTAGTTGGCCTCTAGATTTTTGGAAGCAATCTATTTTTCACTCGGGTGTGTTACTCCTGTCCACTTGCTAAGTGACCCCAAAAACTGCTAATTTTGAGTGAGGCCTTGACTGACAAGAACGTTCTGCAACAGGTGCAGGCCACAGTGCAAGTTGCTTTGCCTGTAGGGTCATGTGATCCAGTGGACCTAATAGGGCTTGAGGGATCAGTGCAGACAGGGAAGTTGTTCAGAGACATTAGCAGGCTGCTATAAGTGAAATTCAATAAGGACCTTTAGGATTTCATAGCAAATATCTGCCAACTTCTGTGGATAACTACTTCCCTTTTGAGAAACAGCTCTTGGCTTGCGGGTAGGTCTTGATAGAGAATGAACACTTAATCATGGGCTACTGAATTACCATGTGACTTCAGTTGCCTATCAGGAACTGAGTCTTACCTGATCCACCAAGCCATAAATTTGGGCATGTACAGCAGCACTCCATCATTAAATGAAGTGGTATGTAGGAGATCAGACCCATGCAAGACCCTGAAAGCACAGGTAACTTACATAAAGAAGTGACCCAAATGCCTATGGGCCCTCTTTCTCTTATAGCCCATACCAATGGCCTTTTGGGGAGCCACCTATCATTAACCAACAGAAGAAGAGAAGACTTGGTTCTGATTTACATATGATTCTGTGGATGTCACCTGAAAGTGAGCCCTTTTTGGCACATCGCTGTGGACAGTAGAGCAAGGAAATTCAGTGAAAGGGACAGTGTTGAATAGTGTATCTGGTGGTTCACCTTGCTTGCAGGGAGAAATAGCCAAATGTGTAATGATGAACTAAATCATAGGCTATGGACAGTGGTTTGGGTGAATGGCCAGGGACTTGGAAGGAAGATGATCGGAAAATTGGTTACAAAGAAATCTGGGAAAGAGGCCTGGGGACAGAGATCTCTGAATAGGCAAAAATCATGAAGATATTTGTGTATTGCATGATGTTCACCAAAGGGTGATGTGACCAGGGGAGGACTTTGATAATCAAGTGGATTGGATGATCTGTCTATGGATATCCATCACCTACTTTCCTTAGCAACCCTTGCCATTGCCCAAGATGCTCATGAACGAAGTGGAACCCTGTGGCAGCAAGGATGAAGATTATGGATGGGATTAGCCATACTTAACCATGGCCATCACTGAGTGCCCAAGAAGAGAAATATCATGTTATTCTCTCAATGGCAAATGTTTACATAGATAGATAGATAGATAGATAGATAGATAGATAGCCAGATGCAGTGACTCACACCTATAATCCTACTGACCTGGGAGGTAGAGGCAGGAGGATCCCAAGTTCAAGAGAAGAGACAGGCTATATAATTTAGCAAGACCCTGTCTTAAAAAAATTGTTGTTTTTAGATGCCGTCAAGTCAGTATCTGACTCATAGCGACCCTCATAGGGTTTTCAATGGCTGACTATTTCGGGATTGCCTTGGGAGTGGGTTGCCAGGTCCTTCTCCCATTTTTGCGGTGCTGGGAATTGAACTTGGGACCTCAGACACTGCAGTGCAGTGTTCTACCAACTGAGCTAAATCCCAGCCCCTCAAAAAAATAGAATGTAAAAAAATGGTCTGGGGGTACAGCTCAGAGGTTCAGCACTTGGAAATCATGCAAGTGCTAGGGCCTGGGTTCAGCCCCCCAGTACTGCAAAAAATATGGTATATAAACATATATATATCATATATATACAGACATACGATATATAAGCAGAAGGAGGACAATGGATGGGGGGAATGGGATTGAGAGGGGGTCATGAGAGGGTAATGGGGGAGGGGAATATAAGCAATAGACAATGGTATATGCATGTAAGGAATTGTCATAATAAAACCCAATATGTTGTACACTAACTAAAAAAAAATTTTAATTAACAAAAAGAAAAAGAAATGAGTAAAGGAAGGATCATGACCAGTCAAGGTGCTTGCGTAAAGCAAAAGGAATTCAGAGTGGATAATGAAAGAAGTTACTTACAGATACTAGGTACAACTGTGTGACCAGTTACAGTCATGGGGCTGTAGTTATCACATTTTACACCTCTTCCTTTTCTCTACTGATTTTGAATGTGTCCTATGTTGATCAAATATCTTCATTTACTTCCCTAACTTATTCCTTGACCACATAACATACATGTATTGACTTTATGTGATAGGATTTGAGGATTGCTGCATAAATAAGGAGCCTGCAGCTATAGCCCTGTGGCATCCGATCCTGTCAAATCTCGGAAGCTAAGCAGGATCAGGCCTGATTAGTACTTGGATGTGAGACCACCTGGGAACACCAGCTGCTGTAGGCTTGGGAGAAGGAGCAGGCAACCCACTCCCCCAAATCAATCAGCCATTGAAAACCCTATGAACAGCAGAGAAGCACTGACAAAAGTGTTTCCCCTCTTGTACATAGGATTGCTATGAGTCAGATACTGACTTGATGGTACCTAACAACAACAACATAAATAAGATAGTGTGCCTGGCACAAAATCGGGGAGTGTTTCATTCTGCTATACATAGGTTGGCTGTGAGTTGGACCTGACTAGATAACACCTAACAACAACAACAATTTTACTGGGATATCAAAGAGAAGAGAGCAGTGCTCTTTACCACCTCTTCTGCAGAAGGGGTTGTTGTTGTTGCAGAAGGGGTTAGTGCATTTTTAATTGTACATAGGATAGTTGTACCATGTTATGCAGAATTATGACTTTAATTTTCTTCATTTTGATGTTGACTATAGTTTAAGGGAGGCATATGGCCAACAAGTTGACAAGGAGTGGAATTGTGATGGTTGTTTTTACATGTCACTTGGACTGGGATATTTGGTGCCCAGGTATTTAAATCAAGGTTATTCTGGGTGTGTCTGTGAGGGTGTTTGTAGATGAGATGAACATTTGAATTCCTTCTTCCCTCCCACCCTCCCTCCCTTCCTTCCTTCCTTCTTTCCTCTTTTTCTCATTCTCTTCCTTCCTTTCTTTCTTTCTTTTTCCTTCTTTCTTTCTTTCTTTCTCTTCTTTCTTTTTTTCCTGTTTGTTTTAGTTTTCTGCAACACGGTCTCACTGTGTACCCCAGCCTGGTCTGGGACCCACTATATAGTTCAGGCTAGCCCCAGTATCACTATTCAATACTCCTGCCTTAGTCCCCCAAGTGCTGAGATTACTGGTTTATACCGCCATGCCTGGATTATTGACATTACTATTGATCACCCAGCTGAAATACTGCTCATCAGATTTCTTCACTGTAATTACTCATTTTCCCCTTTCCACACTACTCTCTGTCAGGAAGTCATTATGTGCCACCTATACTCAAAGAAGAGCCTGCTGCCACAGTCCTGTGGCATCTGATCCCCTCAGATCTTGGAAGCTAAGCAGGGTTGGACATGGTTAATACTTGGATGGGAGACCGTCTGGAAACACCAGAACACCAGATGCTGTAGGCTTGGGAGAAGGACCTGGCAAAATCAATCCTCCATTGAAAACTCTATGAACAGCAGAGAAGCACTGACAATAGTGTTTCACCTGTTACAGGTAGAGTTGCTATGAGTCGGATACCGACATACTTAAGGAGTGGTGAGTTATGCCTTATCTCCCTAAGAGCAAGTATCTGCATAAATTAGTTGAAATTCTTTTGCAAGTGTGGTATATTTCTCCTCCCTCATTTGTTTATTTAAATTCTTATTTATATAGATATGGGCTTGTGGATTTTCTTTAAACTTTAGGTTATAAACCAAAAAGAGACCTTAAAGCCTCTTTCAGTTGATTGATCTCTCCCTTTCACACACTCCCACAGTTGTGTTTATTTTGAGCACTGACTTTCTGTCATCTCAAGATAATCCAAGCTCATCTTATATATTTCCAGCCCCAGTCCTTGAACCAGTTATTTCCACATAAATTCCTAGTTACTTTTACTTGAAAACAAGAATGTTATTAGGAACTAAGATCTAGACTCAAAGGGCATTATACAGTTTTTGACATTTAATCAGAATAACCATTGCAGGGTTTAGAGAGAAGAGAAGTGCTGTGACTTACAGTTTAAACTGGTTCCTCTGGCTGCTTTGTTGAAGCCATATTACAGCAGGACAAGTGCAGAAGCTGCTTGGAGGCTGCTACAGTTATCCAGGGTAGAGGTGATGGCTTAGCTTACGGTAATAGCAGAAGAGGGGTGAGAAGATTGTTAGGATTCTGGAGGGAGTTCATCTCCATTACTTTTCCAACTATTTTCATGTCTTCATTTTCATGTTTTTCCTCCTTTAGGACTTTTATTATTGAAATATAGACAATATACATTGCTCTTGCCTTTTAACTGTTATCTATTATTTATTATTTAACTATTAACTATTCTCATCACTGTTAGCACTTTTTGGGAGAAAATCCAGTCTTCTGACTCACTACTTCATTTGTTAGTCATAGCCATGGTTTGACTTACTCTATTTTGTGTATGTGTGTTTGTTCTCAACATTTATATTTCATATCCTATTATTGCTATATATTAAATTAAGCCCTATCACCTACTCATTCCTTATTAATCCAAATTAATTCCTTTATTTTTATTATTTATTAATTGATCTTGATTAATCCCTTTATTGCATCAATAGCTACCATATTATTATATTTTTATTTTTCTCATATATTATCTCTCTTTCAGGCAAATATACTGGGGCTGCCAAAAATGAATACACATTCAAAAGATGTTATCTATGTGTTACTTTCTGAAGTTGAATTAAATTATGGTAAGTACTTTGAGAACTTCTTGTAACTGCAGAAGTAAAAAATGACCTATGTTAATCTTCTATTATCGGTATATATTGAGCACTACAATTTTAGCTGTTGAGAGCCCTATGAATCGCAGAAAAGCACCACAATAGTGTTTAATCTGTTGTACATAGGGTCGCTATGAGTTGGACACCAACTCAACTCATTGACACCTAACAACAACAACTACAATTTTAATACTTAAAATATGTATACATTTTTGATACCCTTTGTATATTCCACAATGGTTGGAATCTTTACACTTTTTTTTGAAATACTTTATCTGTACAATCTGTCACATTACCTGGATATAGTTGAAGTTCAACAACTATCTGTTGAATGTTTGCATTAGTAGAATAATAGAATAGATGACTAGTATAGTCTTGCATTTATGAAAATGAGGACATGGCAATTAGATTATGAGACTCATATTCTACCTTTATTTTGTGGAAAAATAAGTTATTTTCTGAGCTGACTCAGTGATTGTTATTGAAACATGTGCTTGGCTTTAGGCAAGGTCATGTTTGGAAATTGCCTTTCATATGAGTGCCCTTTAAATCCACCAGTTTTTTTTTTGTGTGTGTGGTACTGGGGGTTGATCCCGGGGCCTCGCACTTGCATGCTTTGCAAGTGCTGGACCACTGAGCTGCACCCCCAGCCCCCCCTTTTTTTCTTTACTTTCTGAGAGAGGGTCTCGCTAAGTTACGCAGACTTCCTCTGGTCTCGAACTTGCGATTCTCCTGGCTCCGCCTCCCAAGCCACTGGGATTACAGGCATGCACCACCATGCCCAGCTAAATCCACCAGTTTTTAAGTAAGGAAATATGGAGAGAGTGAACTGTCAGACAGCAACTATAATCAAAGCCTTGATTTCCTCAATTGGGTGTATGTTTGAGAGGGCCTAGGGTTATATAAGTTATATTTATTACTTGATGCCTTTCCAAAATAGGAACTAAGCATTTAGCCCTTAAACAAGGTTCCATTTAGGGAAAATGGATGGAAAATCTCCTTTTCTGTTGAGTCTTCACTCTACCTCTGATTGGTTCTTTGGCTGTTGGTGCTTATTTGTTGCATTTTCCATCTTATTTTTGAGGACAACAATGACTTTTGTGTGTGTGTGTGTGTGTGTGTGTGTGTGTGTCTGCATTAACTGTAACAAGATTTCACTAGCTAGTGGGAAAAACTGCTGCTTGTTGTTGTTAGGTATGGGAGTCTGACTTATAATGACCCTCACAGGATTTTTGATGGCTGATTGTTTTGAGGTTGCTTGGGAAGTGAGATGGCACATCCTTCTTCCATTTTTGCTGTACTAGATTCAATCTTGGGTCTCAGAGAGTGCAGAGCAGCACTCTACCAACTGAGTTAAACCCTAGTCCTGCTGCTAGTGAGATTGAAATATTCTCCTCTGGGGGCTCCCTGCACTGTCCTCTTTCCTCCCCTTCCCCTCCCTGCCCAACTTCTTTGGTAGAGGAAAGTGAGAGTCCTTTAGAATATGTTACAAAATCTGGGTGCTATGACCATCTATTTGAATTAAGCACCACTTCTACTGTGTATCTGTATCCATTTCTCTTGTATACACACACAAAGGGACACACAAATATGTATAAATGTATATCTGTATACCTTTAGCTTTAAAACAGACTGTTTGCCCACAAGGTATGACAAGGGTGTTTTTCCTTATGTGTATATTCATTGCTGTTGTTTTTGCATTATCAGTATCTCTTATTGATTGCCAATTTGCATTCTTCTGGCTCTGCAGGCCTAAAGATTGATGTTGTTTGTGGTCTAATTACCCAAGCCTTTCCCAATTACCTTTTCAAGGTATTTTTTCTAAAATGTCTGCAGGTTGTGGCTCTGCCCCAAATTGCTTGTTCAGCTGAGGTGCTTGCTCAGCACATCTCCTTTCCACAGCATGTCACCTTCAATGAAGTCTCACTTTCCTCACGGAGTACTTTTCATTCGCATTAAAATATGTCACACAAGTCCTGTCCTTCCTTTGCACTTGGGATTTTAATTAAGGTTTCTTTCCCATGAAGTGACCATATTCATAAAATTAGTTAGAAAATGCAAACGAGAAATGAATAAGAACACACACACACACACACACACACACACACACACACATTTTTGTGATACTTGCGGGTTGAACCCAGGGCCTCACACACACTTTGCCAGTGCTCCACCCCTGAGCTGCACCCCCAGCCCATTTTTCACTTTCTGTCTGTGTCAGGGTCTCACTAAGTTAAGCAGACTGCCTCAAGCCTTGAACTCATGATCCTCCTGCCTCTGCCTCCCAAATCACTGGTATTATAGGAATATACCACTGTGCCCAGCTGGAAGACATATTTTAGTGTACAAACTAAGTTTTCCATCTTCATCTGTTTCTTAATAAATATATAAACATGTTCTGTTATTTCTTAGTGACTGGGTCTGTACAGAGAGTACTTCTTAGTTAAATAATATATTTAAAAATCTCTCATTGAAAATGTATAATCAGAATAGCTAGCTGCATTTTCATCCCCTCAAAGAGACAGTTAAAGAGATTCTTAGGGATATTTCACAAAGAATATTTAAAAATGCAGTATTTACAGAAAGTTACATTAGCAAGAAAAATATGGCCTTAGGTTTGAACTTAGCTTCTAGATTCTGGAAGGGACTATTTGAGCTGTTTCTCACGAATGATACAAGGAACAGTGCTGACTTCCATTTCAAGGGGAATATGTTATGAATGACAGCAGGGGTTTTTAGAGAAATTGATAGATCAAACAAATCAAATATTCATAAAGGTAGAGGCGATTAACAGCAAGATCAATAAACTTACTTATATATACACTCAAACGTGTCTTTATAACACAACAGATGCATAATTCACATTCATTTCAAACACACACACACAGAGAATATCTTTAAATATTGAGAATTTATCAGTTCTCCCCAATAGCTTCAATAATTTCCCACAGAGTGATAATATATAGGCCAGTTTCCCTAACCATAAAGGGTAATAAAGTAGATAGCTATAAAAATCCTATGTGACTAGAAATATATTTTTTAAGCCCACTAAATAATTGTCCTGAGAACTCAGTTGGTGAATTACTAATTTTTTAGAAAGGCAAGGAAAGAACATAGCATGTCAAAAAGTGTGAAATACCATTGATTCAGCAGTTATTAAAAATGGATAGATATGACACATTTTTCAGATACCAAAAATGACTGAAAAATGAGCAAAATATTCATATCAAGAAGAAAAAAGAGCAATAGAATAATTTTTTAAAATACAATAATAAGATGCATATATATAGCAGCAGATATCAATTCCCATTAAGCAGATTGACAAAAATATTACAAAGTTGGATAATATCAAGTACTGGCAAGGATGTTGGCAAAAGGGACTCTTGTTCACTGCTGACATGTCTCTTGAAGAGACTCTGGAGCTAATTTGCAATTACTGAGTGAAGCATTATATGTGTGTATTTTGCAGTTCAGTATAGAGAAAAACAAAACAACAAAAACCCCAAATATTACAAACGTGGAAGAGTGCTCATTGTGATGTTGTTTGGAGTAAAAAGAATGAAGCCTATGATAAAATAAACATATGTTTTAAAAGACACAGCTAAGATAATATTGTGTAATTTTGAGAGCAAACATATCTGAATAAATACATACACAATTGATTAAAAGTTGTATTGATAAAAAGACAAGATAACCTGCTTTACCAAAGGATTCAAATATCCAGAGAATCAAATTAAATTAAAGTTTATTTCTTAAGTAAAAGACCAGAGGGGACTAGCTGGCTGAATGGCATCCAAGGTTACTTCACATCTTCCTTCTTTTCCTTCCCAGAAGGACTCTTAGGACTGCTTATTCTTATTGGGATGTAACAAATCTGACTGTAATGTGTTGTGATGATTGAATGACTATCTATAATGACTACTGAAGTATAACCCATTTCTTTTATATTTTCTCTCCTATGAAATCAACATTAAAAAAAATCCAGGTATTTTTAAGCTACAAAGCTTTGAAGTTTATAAGGCAATTTTATGCACATTAATTTAACTTGAGAACATGCATGCAAATCATTCTTAATGCATAAGTCAGAATTCAAACACTAGAAAAAAAATGCTACTCATGTTCGGCCAAGTGATATACCTCATCCTTCAGCTAAGAGGTACCCTTGTGCTGGGATTGATGTTGCCTTCATAGGACAGGCATAACTTGGACAGAAGTAAAAATCTGCGGGGCAATCATAAACACACCAAAGAGACATGGGCACAGAAATCCTGCTTCTCATAGAAGCAAAATTCTATCTAGTTTGTAACACAATTCCTATTATGTCATAACAAAAGTGACACAATGCTGGCATCAAGTCCATACTGAATCTATCAACTTGTGATTCAACTAATCAGCTGACTGATGACTCTGTGTCTGGCCAGTGGAGGACATAGTGGTTTGATTTTGTTCCATGTTCTGTGTTGGTCTGATGTCTAAGCATTTTATGACTGTGTCATAAGACATCAGGAAGAAGGTTTAAAAAAAAGAGAAAAGAAGACATAGGACATTAACACACTTGAGAAGCATCTCAAGGAAAGGTATTTGCAAAAGAGGCAAAATCAATTCATAAGGTGAGGATAATATTCACCTACATTACTACCTCTAATGTGATCACTTTAAGTTATTTGATTCACTGATTTTTCCCTTTGAGGGCAATATAAAAATAACCAGTATTGACTCTGATTTTATTAAATTTGTGCCACGATTAATAACAAAGTAGTTCATTTTATTTTCTCTGTCATACATTATTGATAAATGGGTTGCCAATGCAATGGCCATGTGATCTGAATCTTGTTCTTCAATTTTCTCAGTCGGCATATTGCCTTGAAGGAAATAGAGACTTGGTCACACATCAAACATGCAAATGTAGCAATAAAATAAAGAATACTGATGTAGAGAAAAAGACTCCTTTTCTTTGACACATTTCTTTCAAAATGTGGGAGAAATTTCCCTATATTCTGCCTATGAGCGTCTTTGTAATGAATTTCCCTCTCAATATAATATGTCATGGTAAAACATGATCACTGAAGACCAAAGCATGTTATTTGTGCATCAAGTGGAGAGGGTTCCAAAAAGGACAGGATCTCAGGTTCCTTTGCATACAGCTGCTGTAGGAAAATTGCACTGATTCTGTGAAACAGCTTGGAACTGGGCAAGGTTACTGCACAGGACACAGACATGCGTGGGCAGCCACAAGGGAAGAGCTACCATGAGGTTTTGCCAAATCCTTTAAACCTGGGTACAACCTGAGGATGTCACAGGAGCAGCAAGATGACCTGCAAGTCTGCCCAGCTTCTCCTATAAAGACTTTGCCCCCAAGTCACACTGAAAGAAGAAAGTGCTTCCTTCATGTGAGAGAGGATCTGGACTGATTTAGAGGTATAACCTCCCTGGTCCTCTCAAAAATGTTGAGGTGGAATCAAGAGATAGTATTTTTCTAATGTGGACACTGAGAGTTTTTGCTTCTCATAGTACTCTTTCCATTTTCCTAAGTGGAAGCAAACCCCCATCCACAAGCAGGGAGACATGAGGCTTCATTTACATTAATGTCCCCCAGCACATGTTATGTTGTTAGGTGATGTGGAGTTGGTATATGGCAACAGGCAAAACACTATTGTCAGTGCTTCTCTGCTATTCATAGGGTTTTCAATGGTGGGTTATTTTTTTAGGAGTGGGTTACCAGGTCCGTCTCCCAAGCCTACACCACCTGGTGTTCCCAGGTGGTCTCCCATCCAACTACTAACCAGGCCTGACTCTGCTTAGTTTCTGAGATTTGACAGGATCAGATGCCACCGTCTTTGCCTGTTCTACATAGGGTTGCTATGAATTAGACACCGAATCAAGGGCACCTAACAACAGCAACCCCAGCACATAGCATTGATCTTATTTTAAAGTGGCACTTTAGATGTTCATTCTCAGTATACTTTTGCCAACTGGAATGATGAACAAATAAGTACATTTACTTGTGCTTGCTGTTAAAAAATGAGGTTTTCCACAAACATTGTTTTTCTAGACATGGAAATCTACTGAGTAAAAACCCTCTTGCTTTCTTTATACATACTAATGACAGCTTACATCAGAGTTTTTCATCATTCTTGTCTTCATAAGTTGAGGACATGGCTTATTTTGAACTCCTTCAAA
This sequence comes from Pedetes capensis, assembly GCA_007922755.1. Taxonomy (NCBI): domain Eukaryota; kingdom Metazoa; phylum Chordata; class Mammalia; order Rodentia; family Pedetidae; genus Pedetes; species Pedetes capensis. The sequence continues at coordinate 46,191 of VMDO01006344.1, forward strand.
TGTCTGAGTGTGAAGATCCAAAGTGGGTGGTGGCAGGGTGGGATAGTCAGAGGACTGCGGTTAGCGGTAGCCTGGGATTGGATGAGGACTCTTGTCAGTAGGTAGATGGAGAAGGTTGGGCAAGAAGCGGAATGAGGATGAGCCAGTAAGCAGTGAGCAGAGGACAGAGAAGCCACTTCAGGTGGCCCTGTCTGTAAGCAGAGACCCAAGCAGATGAATCTGTGGCAACAGGGGTTCTGACTGGAAAGAACAGGGATTCAGCACAGGGTGAGCCACAAATGCACCAGGGACCAGAAGATTGAGGCAGGACCTCAGGGTTCTAGAGCACAGAGCTCAGGGCCAGGCCAAGTGCTAAATAGGGGTACAGACTAGATCCCCAGTGAAAGGTGAGAACAGAAGGAGAACCTTAGGCTGGCTCCTCCCATCTGTCTACCTTATCCTAGTTTAGGATGAACCAAACTGAAGCTTAAAGTTTAAAGTCTGGAAAATGTTGAAACAACAGTTAATGGTTTAGGAGGGGATGCAGGATGTTTAGAGTTGATAAGCCTATTGCTCCATGAATGAACTTTATGATTAGCTTCCTCATTTTATGGTGGTACAGAGATATTTCCAGAGGTCACTGGTCTCTGGCTATTATCTGTCTATCATCTATCTACCTATCTATCTGTCTATCATCTATCATCTATCATCTGTGTTAACTATTGCTCTGTGTTATCTATGTCTCATTGTTCCCAGGGTTCTATACTTTTTATTTTTATTTTATTCTATTTTATTATTTTAGTGCGTTGATTTAATTTTTGAGATAGAGTCTTGTATGCAGCACAGGCTGGCCTTAAACTCATTATCCTCCTGTTTCAGCCTCTTGAGTGCTGCGGTTACAGGTGTGCACCATCATTCCTGACTATATATTTTTTAAAAATGATCCAGTTTAATAAGTTTTGAGAGAGTCTTTCCTCATTGTTCATTGTTAACTGGCTCTCGTGTCTGAGCAAGTGGGTTTGTTTAGAGATTATATATCTGCTTTAAGGTGCATGTGTCCTGATTTGTCACAGACAGGAAAACCAGGTAACCAAGCTCTGCTCACCTTCTAGCAGCATACACTATGGGGACAGTCCAGTGGCACCTCACATATCAAGAGATTTGTTAATTTGGAAGATGCAGCGGTGGTGGTGTTGGTCTTGAAACTCAGTGAGGAAATTCTCTTAGATGCCAAAAATATCTCAGAAAGATAATACCCAAATCACCTCTATTTTATTTAAAGGTGAATCTCAGCTATATTCTATCTAGATTTCATTAACATTTATATTTTACATTCTAAAGGTGTTTCTTTGATTCAGTAACAAATCCAGGCCTTGGCAAAATTCAGAATTGGTTGTGGGAGAATGAGATAGTTAATCTAACCAGAATATGTTTTTCAAGAAAATTCCTTCTGATGTGTTTAACATCTAAGCTAATACTAAATTAATTACATCATTTTCCTACAGAGTTCTGCTTGACTAACAGTGAATTTGCAATGGATGTTAATTTAAAGTTTAGAATGATAGCACAAAGTTATCCAAAAAGTGTAGCATGCTGCTTGCCTCCTTTGCTGTCTTTATGTTCTAGCCAAAAAGAAACAGACAAAAATAACATCAACACTGATGATTAATGAAGCTAGAAATATTAGCCCAAGGAAGTATGAAATCAGGCAGTTAAACTATGTAATTAACAAGTTTAACTCTTCCCATCATTTTACTTGTGTTTTCATTTTTTCCCCAATTTTTCTTGCTCTTGTCCTTCCCTTTGCTCTTACTCATTATCTTATAGTTTTATCTTTTCACAATTTCAATTTCTCTGTCTTCTTTCTTTAAAATAAAGCACTTCCTTTAAATGTCCTGCTTCTTTTATCTTATCTCACTCTACTCCATTTATATAATATTTTAGTGGCTTGGAAATGAAGGAAATATGCTTAAATATAAATTTTATTCATTGGAAATATTCACTTTCTTACTACTTTTTCTCTAACCCAAATTAACTTACTGTTTGCAATATATTCTATACTGAAAATCTTTTCTGATCCACAAGAGCATACATGAATTTGACTGATAGTGTAAGGGTTCCTATAAAGTGTATATAAGAATGGGATTTAAATACATCTATACCTGAATGTTAATGTTAAAGGTAGCAGCAGGTTCCACTTATGGAAGTTAAATTACTGGCTTGTAGATAAAAATAAAACAAAACCTCACCAAATTTCAAATAATTTCACCAGCCTACTTTTATAGGTCTCACACGTACCCTCTCTGATTGCTATCCCTGGGATACACTTGCAAATGAAAAAGCCACAACGTTTCCCATCCTCCAAATCCCTGCCTTCCTCAGCCAGAAAAATGCCCCATTGACTGACCTTGAACTTGGGTTGCAAATCTATTTATGTAAAACAGTTCTTTGAGACTAGCATTTTTAATATGCTATTTTTCAGTTTTGCATTACTGCTGAGTTTTGTTTTATTTGATCTTTGATGCTCTGAAAACAAAGAACTGACCACATTGTCTATGAAAAAAAAATTCAAGAAACATCAGACGCACAACAAATAAAGACACCAGGGATGACAATGGAGCATAAGTGGCCCAATCCCTATCCCACTCATTCACATTCTTTTCTTTTCTTTTTTCCCTAACCTTAACCCCAACCATTCTCATTCTTATCCTAGGCCCCACCTTGCTTCTCTGTGCTCATGGCAAAGAAAACTAAATGGTGCAGCACATGATGAAGATATGAAGCATGACTGATGAAGTCAATGCCTTTGCTGTGCACGCCTGTCTGGGTTTAGCTAAGGTACTGATTATACAAAGCCCTTTCCCCATGTTGACATTAAAAACATAAGTCAATGGGATCCCATACTGGCTCTGACACTGAGTAGCTATGTGAAATTTAGTAAAGTCTTTTATGTATTAAATGGGGCATTTTCCTCATTTGAAAAACAGAGATTATCACAGATGATTTCCAAGTTCCTTCCAAATGTAGCACTCTGTGATTCAGATGAAATAGGTAGAGTGGTGAATTAAAGGAAAAAGATTGTTACCTTATGTTTTTCAATTACTAAAAGTATTTCTTTAAAGTGTATGGGTATAGTTCCACTTCCAGAACGGTGGCATTAAGAATCCTGTGGAACTGTCCTCAGAAAACAGTAATAACTGCTAAAAGTATAATAAAAAACCCCAAGACTTCTGGAAATTATCATAAGCACATAGAGCAAACGAGAAAACATTTATTTGGAAAAAAATCAATGTAATCATGGTAAGAAGATTGAGTGTTGTGTCAGATTCTGTATCACTGTGATGGAATGCCTTCTAGAAACAACCTAAGAAAGAAAAGATTTATTTGCTTATGATTTCAGAGTTCAGTCCATGATCACCTGGCTTCATGTTTCTGGGCCATTTTTGAGGCAGAGCATCATAGAAATGGGAGCATGTACAAGAGGAGGCTGTTCACTTTATTGCAGACAGGAAGCAGAGAGTGACAAGGAGACTAAGGACATTGTATAACTTTTGAAGGCACACCTCCTGAAATTTCCAGAACCTCCAAAAACACTTGTATGAAATGGGGACCAAGCCTCAACATATAAACCTATATGGAATATTTCGTATTCAAAGCATAGCATTCCGCAGTTGGTCCCCAGAGGTTCATGGACATCCCATAATCGAAATTCATTTAGTCCATCTCCAAGAGTCCTCAAAGAAATCTTAACAACTCCAACATTGGTCAAAAGCCCACATCCAACATTTTTACTGAGTCTCAAAACAATCTCTTAGAGGTGAGGTTTGTTAAGTCAAGAAGAAAGTTAAATATTTCCAAGATACAATAGCACAGAGTACACACTCCCATTGCTAAAGGGAAGAATGGGGGAATAAAAGGAGGAATTACAACAAAGCAAGACCAAAACTCAGCAAGGCAAACATTAAGTCCTAGAACTCCATGTCTGGCATCCAGAGCATTTGGTAGTATGATATGAGCTCCAAAATGCTTGGGAGGCTATGTCCCTGTACTTTTGTTGGCTGCAGCCCACATAGCCTCTCTCCTGGGCCGACTGTGCTCAATTTATGTAGCTTTCCTCAGCAGACATTTCATGTTATTGGTATCTCTAACTTCCCAGGATCTGCATGGCAGCTTAGGCTTTATTTTCACAGATTACACATTTCTCTCTCAGGGGCTACCTGCAGGGATTCTAACCCTACCACACATTGCCTAGCTTCCAAAAACCTTCCTTTGAAATCTCAATGGAACCCTCCATGATCCTATACTCTTGCATTTTGCATGTTTGCAAAACCAGAATTATGTGGACGATACCAAGCTCTGAGATTTGAGGACATCTTGGACCATAGCTACTGCGGCTCTCAGTTTGGGGATGGCCAAATGTGGGCAAACAGTTTACTAGACATCTTTATGTAAGTAGAGAACTCTGGAGATCTCTTCTCAAAGCAAAGTATTTTAAATGAGTTTACACGCCTACATCCATTAGCCTGAGATGAGTAAGGTCTGGACAATTCCTAAAATGCTCTCAAAACATCTTTCCTATGTTTTTGCTGCAAAATATTTGACTTATTTTTAATAGCACTAACCTCTTAAGCAACTCAACCTATCTTAGCCCAACTTTAAATGTGCTTCTTTTCTGACCAAATTGCAAGTTTTTAAAATTTTCCTGCTCTAGTTTTTGTCCCCCATTCTCACTACAAATCTGGCTAAAAGGATTCAGCAACACCTATGACATAGCCTGAATACTATGCTATATTGAAATTTCTTCCACTGGATTAGTCTGCCTTTTAAATTCACACTTCCACAGAGTCTCAGGGCATGGGCAAAATGTAGACAATTTATTTGCCATAATGTAAAATGTCTAATTCCGAAAAGTGTCCTATGTTACATCTGAAACCTCATGAACACCATGTGTTCTATTTTCATGCCTATGAGTACTTTGGTTTTTTAAGGTCCAACCCGAATTACCCATTTAGCTGTATTTATAACATTTTAAAGTTTTCTTAGCCTGCTTTCCCAAATTATTCCAAATGCCTTCCAAAAGCCTGTTCCAAAATCTTCTAAACTACATTTTCAAGTATAGCCACAGTAACAATTCCCCTATTGGTACTAACTTTCTGTGTTAGTTATTCATCACTGTGATTAACTAAGAAAAACAACTTAAAAGAGGAGAGATTAATTTTGTCTCATTGTTTCAGAGGTTTCAGTTCATGGACAGCTGGATACATTGCTTTTAGATCCACGGTATGGCAAAAACTTTGTAATAAGGAGAATGCAGTAGAACAAAGTTGATCACATTATGGAAGCCAAGAAGCGTGAGAGAGAGAGGAATGGTCCAGGGACATGAAAGATGCTTCAAAACCAAACCCCAAGTGACCTACTTCCTCCAACTAGACCCCACCTCCTAATTTCCCATTCAGTTATCAACTCATCCATGTATTAATACATTGATGAATTAGTCTCCTCATGACCCAGTCACTTCTCAGTAGTGCCACTAGCTGGGGTTCAAGTGTTCAGCATATGAACCCCCCCTTTTTTTTGAGAAGACTTCATATCCAAACCATAAATAATTGAAATGAAACAGTTTAATACAGCATCAAATGTAGTCTTTCTCTTAGATCCTATGTTTGGCAGGGAGGTATTTCATTGAATTTAAAGGAAAATCTTACATAAGAATCTTATTTGTTTGAATAGTTCCACAGAATGTAGTAAAAATAAACACACATGACAATGGCCTGAAATTATGTAAAGGCCATGCATTCCTGTGTAAGAAAGAATATAAAGTGGCGCACGCTTGTAATCCCAGGGGCTGGGGAGGCGGGAGGATCGCAAGTTCAAGACCAGAGGCAGTCTGCGTAATTTAGTGAGACCCTGTCTCAAAAAGTAAAAAAATGGGCTGGGGGTGCAGCTCAGTGGTCCAGCACTTGCAGGGCATGCAAGTGTGAGGCCCTGGGTTCAACCCCAAGTACCACAAAAAAAAAAAGGATATAAAATGCAGGATTTGGCTACAATCCATGGGGTCACCACACCACATATTACAAGACTGCTCAGCTTCTCTGAGCTGAAGTCCCATTGGTATTGAGGGATATTAAGAATCTGATATTTTCTGAAATTGGAGATGGATTGTTGTGAACTTGCTATGTACAGTAATTTTCTCATGGCTATACATGACTGCTTGGAGAGAGGCATAAGGTGATGGGCTACCTTGAAATTTATACTAGTGGAGGCCACTCATAAGGCTATACAAGAAAAATTCTTATATGATTCCCTTGTACTCCAAGGCCTACTTTGTGGAGCCGCTACTCACTGTGTCACTCATCAAGTCATTTTCTGTGTAATCTTATATCCCTTTCCACCCCATGAGCACAAACCTGCAGTCCACTACCCATGAAGCCTAGCTTAGTGAGACATCCATGGACATGAGACCATGTGATATGGCCATGGTAGTTGCCCAAACATTGGGATCTACATAGTCTGGGGCTAATTATATTTAGTAGCTATTGTTAAAAAGATACCAATAGATGGTGGGGTAAAGGTTAATAAATGGAAGAGTGAGTAGAATAGATTACAACACAAAGAAATATACTTCACAATATAAGAATTCAAGGTCAAATGCTGTCATGGGAAGAATAATGGATTGTCATTCATTCTAACAAATTGTGCTTTGGAAACATTTGTTGGAGAACAGGAAAAGAGGACTTATTTCCAGGTGGGCATACTGTATTGTTAGGTGACAAGCCAAGGCTTTAGCTATGTGCATTTTTTGTTTTAGCTGTGTGAATTTGTAACTTGGGAATTGAACAATTAGTTCAAGAATTTTGGGCAGTGACAGTCAAGACAAGGTTGGCCAAAAGGGAAAAGATTAATCATTTTACCTAAAAATGGTTCATTTTCCTATCTGGGTCAATAATGTTAACATTTTCAAGGGGAAAAAAGATATCAGCTACCAGAATATGAAAATAAGTGTTGAATGCCAAATTAGATATGAGAATGAATAAAGAAAACTACAAGGGTTTCCCCACTAAGTGAAAATAAAATCAAATATTAATAAGATATTGACCAGCTGGGGAACAAAATATTAGTAATGAATAGCAATTCTAGTAAAATGAATATGAGAAAAGATATATAACTGGCCAATAGGAATATGAAAGACTGTTCAGTTTCATATTCATACTCGATCAGACAAATGCAAATAAAGTTACCATAAGAAGCTACTATAACAATACCAGGTGAGCATAAAGTATTTTAAAATTTTATTATCTTTAGTGTTAATGAGAGTGTGGGAGAATGAACAAATATATCACCACATTGTTGACAGGACATTAACATAATTGACTTTTTGAAGTAAACCTTGGCAATATAGACCAAAATTAAAAGTTACATATATTTTGAACCAACACCTACTTTTAGAAATTTAGTTTGAAAAAAATTAATTTGTACAAATTAATATCTACATCTATAAATGCAAAATTGGAACAATTTAAATATTTATTGAAAAACTTGATAGTATAGTAATGTCATTCTACCAAATTGTTTTTATATTCAATGAAACAATAATCACTAACTAATAAATACTTCTGCCTGTGCTGTAGCACTGTGGCATCCGATCCAGTCAGATCTCAGAAGCTAAGCAGGGTCATGCCTGGTTAGTACTTGGATGGAAGACTGCCTGGGAACACCAGTTGCTGTAGGTTTGGGAGAATGACCTGGTAACCCACTCCCAAAAATCAATCCACCATTGGAAACCCTATGAATAGCAGAGAAGCACTACAAAGTGTTTTGCCTGTTGTGTGTAGGGTCGCTATGAGTTGGACACCAACTCAGCAGCACCTAACAACAAATAACTAATTCTATGAAATTTGATAAATGCTTTTAAATTTCCTATGTAAGAAAAAATATTCAAGAAAGCCCAACCAGGTTGTAATCTTATGGTGCTTTAAAATACATCATCAAATGCTGTCAATATTTTAATTCTTATTTTTTTCTAAGAATTCCTGGTTTAACATTGCCATAAGCACTTAATTTGTCTGATGAAAAAGCAATCCAGCAAAGTATATACTGTGAGCAGGCTGGGGTGGTTCAACTTTGTGTGCTGAAAGAATCTCCCTCCCAGAATAACCCAGCACTCTGTGCTGAGACACTCTAAGAGCTGTGACATCAGGTCAGTGCTCAGATGTCTCCAGGAAGGTCTCTGGGCCCTCAGTCTTTAATCAGGGACATTCTGATGCTGCTGGCATTGACTGTCTTATTCTTCTCTGGAGTAGACACTTCATATGTGCTTGGGGGTTCCATGGCTTTCCAGGAAGGCTTTACTCAAAGTAAAATTTGAATTGCTCTTGAACAAAAAGACAGAGAAAGGGAGTTATAGAAATTTGCTTAGGCAACCAGCCCCTAAAGATCTCTGAACAAAATATTTTCAATATAATTTTTAGAAGATAATATCATTCCATTTCAATCAAATAAGATGAACAAGACATCTCCAATTTGACAATTTTCTTTCCATAGGATGTTTAAACATTGCTTGAATTCTTTCATTTATTGAAAAGAAATTATTCTCTTACTCAAGAATGAGAGCCAAATGACATACAAAATGATGTAGCCTAAAGTGTCTTCTACAAGAGTAAATGTTCTCCCAGGAGTAGATTTAATTTCCTACTTACCATTTTTAATGTTCAGAATTAAACTGAGTATTTCTATATGAAAATTGTGGTGGTTACATACAGGAAATTCACTTTACAAGTGTTCAAAATTTTAGCAAAGCTAAATTGCAAGTTTCTTAGGAGGTATGGTTTAATTGCATATGTAGTCTTTTGGAGTGTTAGTTATTCACTAAAAATTATCAATATGAACATATATATGATCTTTTATCCTTCTCATCTATATCTGTTGTTTTCTTTGAATTGCTCAGATTCCTAAAATAGAAGAAAGTGTGAGAAGTACCATTGGCTAATTCCTGGCTTGGTCTAAGGATATAATTCATCCGAATTTGACAGTTTGCATAGTAAATTCCAAGTCAGTGTTGTGCATGCCCCTGCCCTTAACTTTTCAGCTGAAATGAAAGATATTAGAACAGGACTCTTTCAGAAATTTTGGCAAGAATACATTCTGCATTTAGAGAAATATTCCTATTTTTATTAAGTATAAGTGAGTAACCCAAATTGGTGAATGATAGCAAATATAGTTTTATTACAGAAAGAATTTTACTGATGCTAATTTAGAGTAAATTGTCTTTAATATCCAAATAATATATATGCACATTATATTTATATGTATACTTATATATAATGAGATATACATATATATATATAGTGTAAAATAATACTAGCATAGAAGAAAACACCTAATTGATTCAACACTCTTAGGAAGAGATAGAAGAAGTCATATGCCACCCTTTAGTGTGGAGAGTCACTTCTGTTTCCTATCTTTTTTCCCACAATTTTCTCCTTCCCATGGAAGAGAGATGTATTTTTGTACCTGATAAAGTTGGAGGAAAGGGTCTGCTTCTGGCATGGCATCAGATACTGGCTCTGCCTTTTCTCTGAAGTACCGGTCACAGATAAAACATTCTCTCTTTGTGGTCCTGTTTCTGTGAGGTGCACTCTAGCATAGAGCAAGATGGAGTGGCTAGATTAGGGTACACGTGGAATGCTCTTCTGTGCTCCTTTGTAGTGTGATGTGGTTCTCCAGCTGTAGGTGTTGTTGTTAGGTCCCGTTGAGTCGGTATCTGACTCATAGCTACATACAACAGGCAAAACACTATTGTCAGTGCTTCTCTGCTGTTCATAGGGTTTTCAATGGTGGATTGATTTTGGGGAGTGGGTTGCCGGGTCCTTCTCCCAAGCCTACAGCACCTGGTGTTCCCAGGAGGTCTCCTATCCAAATACTAACCAGGCCCAACCCTGCTTAGCTTCTGAGATCTGACAGGATTGGATGCCACAGTGATATGGATATTAATGTATACAATCACTTAATGCTGAAATAACCATTGTGTGTGTGTGTGTGTGTGTGTGTGTGTGTAGAGAGAGAGAGAGAGTAAGCTGTATATGTGTACATAGATACAAAACCATGATATAGATATATTGATAGTGGTTATCTCAGACTTAAAAGTTTATGAGTTTTTCTGTACATATATTTTGAGGTTTTTTTCCTCAAATTTTCTAAAATAGGTATACAGGATTTGTATACTATATAGGAAAAAGTAAAAGCTATTGAGGAATAATTCTAAGGCAAGTGGAACTAGACAGCTTCTTTAGTAATGGTATGTCTGTCCTCATTTTGCTGCATGGCAACCCTGTCTAAATGCTGCTTTGCACATTTAATAAAGGCAAAACATCTCTGCTAGATTTGTAAACAACCTCCAAATTCCCCATGCTCACACAGTGCCTTTTCTTAGAATAATACTTTCCTCTTTACACTAACTTACTGTTTACAAGCATAGGAGAGCCATTTGCAGGACCTCGTTTGGTTTCTAATTAAAAAGACCAGCAGGTTGCACACATATGGTCCATTTTTAAAAGGATTTCGTTTGACTTAAACTCTATTTACTGAAAAAAAATCATGTTTATTAGCTCAACATGAAATTAAGGCCAAGAGTTTTGCACTAATTCCTTAGGAAATAAATTAATTACTTAAAAATATTTTTTCATCACCTCCTATGTTTCCGGAACTAGCTAAAGCATCAACAGCATGATATTGAGCTCAAACAGACCTGGTTCCCAGCAGATTTTACTGTTCCCCAGGGATCCTGTTTAATCTTCATGTACCCATTCTCTTCCACTCAGGTTGTATTTTCTATAGCTTTTTAGCCTCAAAGTACTTATGAAATCTCTATAACTTTTCATATTCTTCCTGTGGGTTCATGGTCTATAAATCTTGTTTCAAAGAAGGTATGGCAATTTCAGCTGGCTTCTAATAACTTTACCCAAAAAGAGATTTCCTTATAACATGAAGCATATTCATGCTCTTTGAACATGAAAGGAATAGTCAATTCCTTTTCTGCTGTTGTTTTATATTTGATCCACATGCCTGTGCATTTAAGACTCGGGTACACACATATATATTTTGCTTTCATACTGAGGGTGTTGTATTAACACCCATCGTGGGGTGTTATGCTCCTTCTCATTCGATCTGACTTCTCTAAATCTTATTTACCCATTAAAACATTGCTTCTCTTGGGAGAGATCCCCCATTCACTCTATCTCAAGCAGATGTATCTGTCCTGAGCTCCTAAAGCACTTGTGTTATATACCTTATGATCATTTGACACTTATAATGAAAAGCAACTATTGTCTTTGACTGCTATTCTCAATTGCTATCTGCTTCATATGCAATCATGCATGCTATTTTAAAATGTTCAGGAGGAAAAATGTACCTGGTGCCTTTAAAAGTAGATCTATTTAATTTGGTTGTTGTTGTTAGGTGCCATCAAGTCCTGTCCGACTCATAATGACCCTTACAGGGTTTTCAATGGCTGATTGTTTCAGGATTGCCTTGGGAGTGGATTGCCACATCCTTCTCCCATTTTTGCAGTGCTGGGAATCAAATCCAGAACCTCAGAGATTGCAGAGTGGCCTGCTCTACCAACTGAGCTAAATTCCAGCATTTAATTTGGCAGAGAAGTTAAATGTACTATATTTTAATCCTTACAAATCCTTACAAATGAGCAAAGTATTTTCCTGATCAGAAAGAAATAGTCATGAAGAAATACACCAAGTAGCTGGGCACGGTGGCATATGCCTGTATTCCTTGCAACTTGGGAGGCAGAGGCAGGAGAACTGAAAGTTAGAGATCAGAGACAGTCTGCGTAATTTAGCCAGACTCTGTCTCAAAAAGTTAAAAAAAAAATGGGCTGGGGGTGCAGCTCAGTTGTCCAGCACTTGCAAAATATACAAGCTCGAGGCCCTGGGTTCAACCCCCAGTACCAAAATAAAATAAAATAAAATAAAATAAATAAAAAGAAATAGACTAAGCACAGTCATTATTTTTCACTATTTCTTTTTGTCCTTGACTACATGATGGGAGTGTTACAAATGGTTAATTTTCGCCTCCTGGAGAAATGTAGCTAAAGTGGAAGAGAAGAATCTGTTATGATGGAGCAAGACAGTTCTACAGAAAACCTGGTTCAGAGGGAGGCTTCTGTAGCCCTAGAGAGTTAAGGTTGGTTCAAAGGAAGCATCAGGTATCCAGATCTCGAGCTTCCTGCGGTGTCTAAGGAGTCTGGAATAACCTACTGAGAACGGTTAAGCATTGACAGTGGAATGTGCTGGGGCCTCACCATACACAGTGTAATAGAGTTGAACCCCTCATTTTTTGATGTTGACTGCTGACAGCTTTGAAACCCGCCTCACTCTTTCCTCTTTGGCCCCAACTCTGAGCAGGTGATGAGTGCCTGAGTGCTTCCTTCTCTGGCTTGGTGATTTGATCATGCAAGCTCTTGTCCATGCATGGGAACATTCACCCTGTTGGTAATAAAAGTCCAAACCACTTTCTTGTGCCTGCATACTCAAGCCATTTCAGATATGCTTGGGTGGCCTGTTCTGCTCTCCCCAGAAAAGCCTCAGTTATGGAAATAATAAACCTTGTTATATGCTCTTGGTATGATGATATCTTAAGTCCCCACATGAACTGAAATTTGGGGGGTGGGGGAGACCCATCTGCTTTTAAGATAGGGGAGCTAAAGCTCTCACTATTTAAATTATAATTTCTTCCATAAACTGTTCGCTTAAAATTATTGAACTTAATATTTATTATTTTAAGTAATAAATATTAGAACATGAGTAATTAGCTTATAGTAGCTCTTATTTAAATACATGAGAACATAGATCTATGGATCATAAAGTTCTAGTGTAAAGCCATGACAGTGCCTACCTGATGACTGATTCTTGAATAAGTAGGGTTATTCATATATGCTCACCTAAGACACTCAAATCGATATAGACACTTTAAATGTCATTCTTAGAACTCAGCAAATATTGGAACTAGAGAGGAAAACACATATCAAAATGCTTGTCAATGGCATATCTAGAAAGTCAACTCATCTTATTAAAATTCACAGATAGCCTAATCAGCTCAGTGATCTCTGACTGCAGAGGAGCATATCAATTCAACATTTCTGTACCTTAACGATAGGGTAGTACTTCTGTGGCTACTACTAGCTAATTTTCTATTTACTTATCTCTCTGATAATCATGTGGAATTCTCCAAAGCCCCATGAGATAGGCTTTAGAGCTGTTACTCTCAACAGACAAGGAAAGGCACTCTTGTATCAGATAATCTCCAGGCCAGGATTTTTTTTTTTTTCTGGTACTGAGGGTTGAACCCAGGGCCTCGTGCCTGCATGTTTTGCAAGTGCTGGACCACTGAGCTGTGCCCCCAGATCCCCTTTTTTTAATACCTTTTGAAACAGGGTCTTGCTAAATTACACATACAGCCTCTGGTCTTGAACTTGCGATCCTCTCGCCTCCACCTCTTGAGCTGCTGGGATTACAGGTGAGTGCCACCGCTCCCGGCAAGGCCAGGATTATACAACTTGTATATGACAGTCTCCTGAGCTCTGCTAACTTCCTTTTGCATCTATCCCTCTCCTCAGTGTATGCTCTAATCTGAGTTTAGTCTAAACGTATTTGATAGTTACTTTTGCATAAAACATGCTCACAGAGAATCAAAGAAGCATTGTAGAAAGAGCACTGACAGGTTATTTGTGCCCATAACTTTTCATTTCCAATACTCTATATTAACTAATTTGAGTGAAAGCACTACTTTCTTGACTTGATTTATTTATAAAATTACAGAATTGTATTAGTTCCAGAGCTCTTATTCTGGGATCCAGGGACAATTGAAATATGCAAATTTTATGTTTATTTGTATGTATGCATTTTTCTAGTAACAGTACCCATAATATAACTATTTGTCAAAATGTTTTGTAAAGACCAGGAAATATCTCAATTGGATGGTTGTTAGATTGTCTTGTAGCTCTAAAATCATTGTGACTTTGCCCAACCTTAGGAGATACAGGGAGAACCAAAAGAATCAGGAAATGATATTCATAGGGTTCTTTTTTTTAATCACATTTGGATAAAATTTTATTTCCAAACCTGATTCTGAAACAAAAATCTATAGAGCTTTCAAAACTTTTTTACATCATATAAATCTACATTTCTTTATTTCTTTATTATTTATGTAGTATTGGTTGGTTGAACTCAGGGCCTTACTCTTGCATTCTTTCCAAGTACTATACCAGTGAGCTGTACCCTTAGCCTATTTTTTACACTAATTTTTACACTGAAATTTAAAAATTTCAGACAGGGTCTCACTAAGTTACACAAGCTGGTCTGGAACTTGCAATCCTCCTGCCTTCACCTCCTGAGTTTCTGGCATAATAGGCATGAGCTACCACGCCTGCCTCAAATCTACATTTTTACATCTAATTGGGAAGATAATAAATCTGGTCTGATCAAGACCCAAATAATGGAATCTTAACAGTGCTGTTATGAATTATAATCCATTTTAGGAGGAAAAAAATGAATCTCCTAACTGTCCTTGGCTTAAACCTAAAAGCATCTTTAGTTTGGGGAAAAAAAGTTGAGAATCATCCATTGCATTGCTCATGTCCACTTAACTATAGCACTCAGATATCCAATTATTTAAAAAAATTTTTTCTTTGCTATTTCAAATAAGTAATTGAAAGATCTGAAGTCACTTTTTCAGTACAGCTTTCCCTGACCACATTTTCTGAAATTTCAGCTGCCTGTGGAGTTGTGGAATGTCAGAAGAAACAAAGAATTTATTGCAGTCTAATTTCTCATATTTAAAAATAATGATATCCTGGGGATAATAATAGAGTACAAGAATCTTGATCACATAAAGTGAGCACTAGTGGGCATAGCAGGGAAGGTGTATTTGAACTAGTCTCCTTGATTGCCTCATGAAGGTACAGAGTTTGCAGTGAGAGGGCATTTGCTTCTTACTAGGAATTTTCCACATCAAAATATTATGGAAGAGAATCTTAGAGACCAGAAGTAACACATAATGTCATTGTCTGGGTTGATATAACATTGTCTGGATCTGTAGGGCATCTGTCTATGAAATAAATTTGTTCACATAAAGGTTTGAAAGAAAAGGGAGTTTGCCAAAGTAATGTGACCAGTTTCACAGTCTGTAGGAGTTAAACCAAATCTTCACAAAAGTAATGAAGTGAGCACATCACCATTTAAGGCTTACTGCCATTTGATTCTTCTGCCTCTTCATTCCTTCTTCCCTCTGTACATCTGTTTTCCTCAATGGTCATTAAACAATCCTGTCACCATTTTTTTTCCTTTGCGGTACTTGGGAGGTACTTGGGGGTTGAACCTGGGCCCCTCACTGACTTTGCAAGTGCTCTACCACTGGGCAGCACCTCCAGCTCAATTTTTAGTTTTTATCTTGATATAGGGTCTAGCTAAGTTATGCAGGCTGCCTCTTGCCTCAAAATCTTGATCCTCCTGCCTTTGCCTCTCAAGTCACTGGTATTACAGGTGTGAGCCACTGTGCATGGGATCTGTGACCAATTATAATGTTTCTTTCTGAGTGACTGACTTTGATAATATCCAGAAGAAGACTACTGATTTCTATATCATTGTTCTTTTATTAACATTTATGATATTTTTAACCCTCTAGTTCTTCTCCACCCTCCCTAATCTCCTTCTTCTACCCTGTAAATATAGATTTTTCCTTAAGGTAATATTTTTCATTCTCCTTTTATTCTCTCTAACTGTCCTTGAATGATCACCCTTTTAAGGGTTAATTCCAAGTGGAACACATTCAATTAGCTTCTCTAGGCTTATTAAACTCATAAAATATTAGCATTGACAGGAAATATGATGTTATTGAATAAACAGGATGAAGACACTGAAGCAACTTGCCCAAGACACAAGTAGTAAGAGAGGGAACGTGAGACTCAGCTCTAGGTATTCTGATCCTAAATATAATCCTGCTCCAGCATATTGGAAACCAGAGGCAGAAGCTAGGAGCAGCAGTGCTGGAGAAGGAAGGCAAATGCAGATGTTAGTGAGGCTGCTCAACACACTGCTTTTGGTCCAAAGTAATTAGCTAGACAAGAGTTTGGGGTAGGTGACAATTTATCTAAATGATGAGCATTCTGTAGTGACTATATCATGTCACTGTTGGTTGGTTTGTCTTCCTTTCTGTGTTGGCATTTGCTATGGCTCACTTTCTCTTGATTTCTTAAAATATTCTAGTGGCCTTCTAGTAAATTTCTCTTCTTTGCTCCTTTTTAAAGACGTAAACTGGTTTTGAGCCTGGCACAGTGGCCTACGACTGTAATCCCAGCATCTCAGGAGGCGGAGGCAGGAGGATCACAAGTTTGATACCAGAGGCAGTCTGCGTAATTTATTGAGACCCTGTCTCAAAAAGTAATAAAATGGGCTGGGAGTGGGGGCCAGCTCAGTGGTCCAGCACTTGCAAAGCATGCAAGCATGAGGCCCTGGGTTTAAACCCCAGTACAGGGGTGGGGGAGGAGAAGATTTAAGCTGGTTTTAAAAGGTAAGCAACTTGCAAGGAGGCAAACTAGCTTAAGATGTTTGTATTTGGGTTTTAATAGGACGCACAATTTACCACCTCGCTTATCATTTCATTTCCTTTGAATAGGATTAGCAGTAAATACACTCCATGGCCCATCTCCTAGGCTTCTTTATAACCTTCCACTTGCTATATATTACCCAAAATTCCTTTCCCCTAATAGTCACATTCTCACTTTCCTTAGTAAAAAGTCACTTTCTCAGTACAGCCTTCCCTGACCACCTTTTCTGAAATTTCTGCCTCCAACCATTCATATTCTCTCTCCTACTTTAAAATTTGATAAGTTATTGTTACCCAGCACAGTATAAATTTTGCTTATTTTTTTCTTATTACCTGTTTCTCATTTAGAATGAAAGCTGTCAAGGTGCAGACCTACTGCCTATTTTGGTCTCTCTTTTATCTCTAGCACTAAGAGAAGTCCTGCATCCTGGTGGGTCCTCATTGTCACTGTGGTTCCACATGGAAACCTCGGGTAATGCAGTCAACTCAAGTGAAGAAAATACCCTTCTGGCCAAGCTCAGTGGTGGATGCCTGTAATCCCAGTGACTCAAGAGGCAGAGCTGGGAGCCTTACGAGTTCAAGGCCAGAGGCAGCCTCCGTAACTTAGGCAGAGACCCTAACTCAAGATAAAAAATAAAAAATGGAAAATGGGCTGTCGGGTTTGTAGCCCATAGGAAGGTCACTTGCAAAACTATGTGTGAGGCCCTGGGTTCAACCCCCAAGTACTGGAAAAAAGAAAAGAAAGGAAAACACCCCTGTAGAATGGGATAAAAGAAAGTAAATTTCTTTCTGTCAAAGAACATAAATAAGATCTCATGTTTGGAAAAAAGATCAACTACATTCATAGCAAATAAATAGAGTCAAATCCTGTCTTCCATATTCAAAATCAGTCCCTATGCCCTTGGAGTCCTAATTAACAATTCTACCCTAACCTTCAGCTGTCATTTCAAACCACTAAACACCTGAGACTATAAATGTTTGTTTTTGTTAGAAAACAAATGCTTCTGTCAGTGCTGCCAAATTCCAGAAAAATATCAAGGAAACAATATTTTTCTATATCTTTTTATGTTTCTTTTTGAAAAAAAAAGTAACAAAGAGAATGTAGGTTGTTTTCAGAATTCATTATTCAGGTATAAAGACTTTCAGATGTCAGGAAGTTTTCACAAAGCCTCTCCACTCTTGCTCTGCCCAGAGTTGGAGGACAAGTTCAGCTGACACATTTTTGTGCTTTTTCTTTAACGTTGCCTGCTGTAACTTCAGGCAGATAAAACTATCAGATAAAACTATCTTTGTTCCAACGTGAAAAATAAAAATTCTCAGAAGGTAAGAAAGATCGTCAGGATTGATGCATTCACTTAAATCTAAACCAGAATTTGTAGCCAGTAGATTTTGACTTCAGCAAAGGCAGAGTTTCATGGTATCCATATAACTTTGAACATCATATCTCCCTTTCATTAAATGGTATAGTGAAAAAGAGCATAAACTTTGAAGGCCTCAACTGTAGAGTTTCATGGCCATATCATTTTGGGAAATTGATTTTGTTTGATGTTTCTTTTTCCTATTCTGTAAACTGCTTTACATATCTCATGGGTCTGTTCATCTCCTGAGATGAATTACATAAACTGTGTGACATAAAATATGCAAATCGGTCCTTAAAATTGCTAGCCCCTCCCTAGTACACATATGCACACACAGAGGCACACCTCTTCTTACGACATCTTAATAACTTATTTCATTTAATTACTGATTAAGGATAACAATGTTAAAGAAATTAAATTTTGACTATGATCTAGGCCTGTCCTATTTACATAAAGTAGGTATTTTGATAATTTGCTGACAGCATCAAATAGCAACTCTGACATTTTAAAAAGGGTTTTTATAAGTTAAATTGCAGAGACTGTGGTCAGAAAATTTGGTCAGCAAGCCTGGATTGTTTTCTGTGACTGAATGTTGAGATTATATCATAAATTTCTATAACAGTGGTTCTTTTCCAAGATGTTATTCTCTACATAAATCAAATTTAACATGATTGAATATAATTTCCTTAAGATTACATATATTTATTAGGGTAAATTGGTTACCAATCTTTTCACTTATTATACTTTTCTATGGAAAAAGGATTTAAAGCTGTTACCATTCTTTTCACTTATTATACTTTTCTACGGACAAAGGATTAAAAGCTTTTCTTGCAGCTTGTTTTCTTAATTCTATGCAAGTGGGAAAAATGTAATTTCTATAAATCTCAAAATTCTGAACATAAATCTTATATAGCCCGTTACAGGATTAAACCAGGTAACAGATTGTTCTTGCTTAAGGTATTCATTATTTTTACTAATTCTTATATAACTATCTAAATAAGTGTCTCAGAAATACAAATATATAATATATTTCTAAGAATGTAGTCATTAATGTAAATCTTCTTTTGTGTTAGGTAATTCTATATTTTAGTACAAATACACAGCATCCTAAGACTCATCAACTGACATGGTGAAGAATGTGTTCCTGCACTTACTAAACTTCTACTGTGTTTCCTTAAAACTCCTTGAAAAAATTAAGTTTAGTTATTACTTAGCATATTTGTCAAACTGCTAGACACCTACCAAAATGAGAATCAAAAGATGATTGAGTCAGAGAGAGACAGCAGACTCTTTAAGTATTTTTCATTTAGAAAATAAAGACACTGCTGAGCACAGTGGTGCATATCTCTAATCCCAGCAACTTGGGTTGCCGAGGCAGTAAGATTGCAAATTTTAAGCTAAAGTCAGCCTGCATAATTTAGCAAGACCCTGTCTCAAGATAAAAAATTAAAAAATGGGCTGAGGGTTCATCTCAGTGGTAGAGTCCTTACAAAATGTGCGTGAGGCCCAGGGTTCAGCACCCAGTACTGCAAAACAAACAAACAAACAAACAAACAAACAAACAGACTCAAAGGCTTGTTTCAGATCAAATAGCACTTTGTAAATTTATTTTTTAACCTAGCTAAGGCCTAAGAACAAAAACAAAGGCCTTAGAGATCTATTGAACACCACCACATCCTCCACCATCCCTTTTTTTCCATTCTACAGCAGTACATAGGAGGACTATAGTGGATGCTTTTGTGTGGTATCCCAGAGATGCCTTTGGAGGCTTTGTTTCAGCCTTGTTTGCACCCATCCCACAGCTTCTGGATGCCTCCTCACACATGTCTCCTTCCTGTGAACTCAGAGGACTGCCCTTAGGCAATGGAAGTCCTCAACTGTCATAGGTGCTAGAAACACTGGGAGTTCTTAGACCATTTCTCCTGCCTCATCCTTCGCTGTGTAGGCAAATGACTGAGGCAGGAGCCAAAAGCCCTGCTTTTTTGGCCCCATGTGTGTGTACAACCAGGGGCACAGTTCACATTCCAGAGTGCCTCATGGTATAAAGCTCTCTAGGAATTTGGTTCCTCTTGGAAACATAATATTCTTTCACTGGAATCTTTCCATCAGACTCAGCTTCTGGAAGAATTCTCCCTGTGACCTGACCTGGAGAATTTTATAAAGAAAAATATTAGAGACTTAATATTTTAAGCAAGTTAAGTGACTAGATCCATTCCTGAAAAGTGCAAAGTGAGAGAGAGGGCAGTAGTTGGATGGCATATACTTGGATATTTAATGGGCCATAAGATCCTTAGAGCAATGATTCTAACCTTGGCTGCCCATTCAAATCATATGATGAGCTTTAAGAAAAAACACTAATAGAGAATTCACATTGTATATAAATTCAATAAGAACCCTTGGGTTTCTTATACTACCCCCAAGTTTTATACTGCCCCCAAGTGATTTCTAATGTGCAGCCAGGGTTGAAAACCACTGCCATAGAATTAACCACTTGGTAATATTTCTAACTTAAGTGACAAATAGAATTGGGGTTGGGTAAAGGAACAGCAAACAAGTACAATTTGAATTTGTCAGTGCTAACATATTCTTTTTATTCTTTCTGACTTGAAGGGAGAAAAACTGCATAAGCTTTAAAATAAATTTACAATTTCAAATGGTTAACAAGTTTTCTGTTGTTAGGTGCTATTACAGCAGATCTGACTCATAGTGACCTTATGTACAACAGAACAAAACACCAACAAACACTGTCAATACACACAATCTTTTTATGTTTGAGCCCAATGTTGCAGATACTATGTTCCTTCTCTTTTTGAGTCATGCCATATCAGCAAATGGAGGTCCTAGGGGATTTACTCCATTCCAGACATAAAGGATGGCACTACTTTGAGGAAGAAACTCTTCCCCAGTTGTTTCTTGAATGCCTTCCAGCCTGAGGGGCTCATTTTCTAGCAGTATATTTGACGTGCTCCTCTGCTATTCATAAGGTTTTCAATGGCTGATTGTTTCCAGAGTAGGCCGCTGGGTCCTTCTCCCTGGTCCGTCTTAGTTTGGAAGCTCAGCTGAAACCTGTCCCAATGGGTGGCCCTACTGGTAACTGAAATACCAATGTTACAGTTTTCAGCATCATAGCAACACATTATCCCCCACAGCACAACAAGCTGACAGGCACATGAGGGTAAATGAATAAAGCAGACAAGATTCTACTTGTTTTTAAAATCTCCTTTTATTGTTTAATATTAAACATACAGACACAGTTTGTGCTTCCCTGTATGCTTGCCCCTTTCTTCACCCTAACTTTATTTTGAAATGTAAGGTTTTTTCTGCTGATCTATCATTTTCCTATTTTTGACCAAATATGGGCATAAGAAATGTTTCATTTCCTAAAACTCCAATCTATGAAAATACTCTCATTATGTTCAAGAGTGGCCACTGAACCTTATTTTCAGTCCAATAAAAATAATAGGAAGACTGAAGTGTCCCAAAACCAAGAGACACTGCTGGGCAGTGGGATCCACCTGTAATCCCAGTGACTCAGGAGGCAGAGGCAGGATGATGATCAGTTTGAGGACAAAGGCAGCCTGTGTAATTTAGAGAGACCCTGACTCAAAAGTAAAAATAAAAAAGGGGTAGTGGAGCACTTGCCTAGCATGAATATGGTCGTGGTTCAACCACCCACTACTGAGAAGAAAAGAAAAAAGAAAAAGAAAAACAGGTCAAGCTGCATCATAGCTCCAGTTAGCCACTGTCAGAAATTTGATCCAAGGTAGCCAGATATCCAGATTTATGAGAATTTAAATGTATTTAAGCATTAATAAATGGTTTGAAAATATTTAAGAAATTACAATGATCATCATGATGTAGGACAACTGAAATATATTTGTGGAATTTTTTCCAGAAGGTCAATAGTTTTTAACTTTTAATTTTGATGGAACTCTATAATATTTTCTGAAAAATATTAACTTAATTCAACATTTCATTTCACATTGCTTAATCACCTAACTTTCAATAGTCTATATATTATAGTAGCATTGTAAAATTTTTCTTATTCTCTGTTACCATATGCACTTATTTACCTATGCTTATGTATACTTACCTCACTTGTCTGTCATTTTGCTGTACTGCGAGGGCTTGCATGTTGCTGTGATCCTGAAGGTTATATTCCACTGGTGTTAGAGATACCAGCAGGGTCAACCATGGTTTCAGCTGAGCTTCCAGACTAAGATAAACAAAGGAGAAAGGTATGGAAACCAACTATGCATAGCAGAGAAACACAGTCAGATATGCTGTGTTTTTGTTATTGGATGCTGTTGAGTTGGGTCCAACTCATAGAGACTCTATGTATAAAAGAATGAAGGATTCCCTGATACTGTGCCATGTCCAGCACTATGTCAGTGCTTTCCTGCTCTTCATAGGGTTTTGGAAGGCTGGTCGTTTTTGTGATTGCTCTGGGAGTGGGCTGCCACATCCTTCTCCCATTTTTGCTGTGCTCAGAGTCAAACCCAGGGCCTCAGAGAGTACAAAGCAGGATTCTACCAACTGAGCTAATCTGTTAGATATACTGCCAGAAAATGAGCCCACCCTACTCCCTGGTTGGAAGGCACTCAAAAGACTAGGGAAGAGTTGCCTCCTGAAAGTAGAGTTGAATTTAATGATAGGAGTGCACTAAAGCCCTAGGGACCACAATTTGCTGGGGGGGTATGACTCAAAATGAGAAGGAGCAACTGTAAACATTCATTAATAATTGGAATGTTGAATGGATGTAGTATGAATATAGGAAAGTTAGAAATCATCAAAGGGGGGATGGAGCACATAAACATCAACATTCTAGGCATCAGTGCACTAAAATGGACTCATATGGGCCATTTTGAATCAGATAATCATATGGTCTACTATGCCAGGAATGACAACTTAAAGAGAAATGGGAATGCATTTATCATTGAAAAAGACATCTCAAGATCTGTCCTGAGGTACAATGCTTTCAATGATAGAATAATATCCATATGCATACAAGAAAGACCAGTTAATATGACTACTATTCAAATTTATGCCAACACCACTAAGGCCACAAATGAAGACAGGGAAGATTTTTACTAGCTGCTACAATCTGAAATAGATCAAACATGCAATCAGGATGTACTAATAATTATTGGTGACTGGAATGGACATATGGGAAATAAAGAAGAAGGCTCGGTAGTTGGAAAATATGGCCTTGGTGACAGAAATAATGCAGGACATTTCATGATAGAATTTTGTCAGACTAACAATCTTTTTCACCAATATGAATGGTAATACATAAATGGAATTCACCAAATGGAACACATGCGAACCAAATTGATTTTATTTTTGGAAAGAGCACTCTGGTTGCACTTCTTCTAGGATGGATCTGCTGGTTCCTTTGGCAGTACATGGTATATTCAGTATTTGTCTCCAGCACCATAATTCAAAAGCATCAATTCTTCTCCTGTCTCCATTATTCAATATCCAGCTTTCACAACCACATGGTGCAACTGAAAATACCATGGCACGAGTCAGGTGCACCTTCATCTTCAATGTGACATCTTTCTTTACTTTCCAACATTTTAAAGAGGTCTTTTGCAATAGATTTCCCCAGTGCAATGCATCTTTTGATTCCTTGACTGCTGCTTCCATGGGTGTTGATTGAAACCAAGTAAAGCAAAATGTTGTTGTTTGGTGCTGTTGACTGCAAAGCAGCACTCTATCAACTGAGCTAAATCTCAGCCCCAAACAAAATCTTGGAAAACCTCGATCTTTTCTCCATTTATCATGAAGTTGCTTACTGGTATAGTTGTAAGGATTTTTGTTTTCTTGAAGTTGAGGTACAACCCATACTGAAGACTGTGCTCTTTGATCTTCATCAGTAAATGCTTCAAATCTTCTTCAGTCTCAGCAAGCAAAATTGTGTCATCACATAACACAGGTTTGTAATAAGTCTTCCTGCGATCCAGATGCCAAGTCTAGTATATCCTATTATTTGTTCAGCATAGATATTGAGGAGGTCTGGTGAAAGAATATAACTCTGAGGATGGGCTACAACCATGGGCTTAAACATAAAAAAGATTTTGTGCTTGGAACAGTGTTGGGGAGAGTTTTGTTCCGTTTTACTTAGAGTCACCATGAGTTGGAACCAACTGGATGGCACCTAACAGCAACAACAATACAATACTTAATACTTCATTTAATATAACACACATATATAGAAAGTGCACATACACATATATCATTAGTTTACATAAATACAAATATTAAAATTTCCACCACAGTCTTCTGGAGGGGAATTTCCTAATAAGTAGTAAATGTCCTTTCTCTTTCTTAGCTCATAAGGCATTTTAGTAATAAGCAATCTGATTAGCTGTTAATATATGTTTGGACGTAAGAATATATCAAAAAAGACATAAAATAAGAATGTAAACATATGCAATGCCAAAAGTAAAAAATGAAAAACAAGGAGCCTTTCATTTCTGAAACAACCAATCATAAGAAAAATATTAAAAATGGTTTCTGGTCATTGTTAATATACTTAGATTCTAGAAATAGGACTGCAATATGTACCCTGGCAGCTGTAGAAGAAAAATGAGACAATAGCTTTTGGTGTATACATATGTATCATTGTAATTAAGTGACACAATATTGAAAATTCGGGGCTTAGTTTAAGAACAAGTTGAAGATGTCAGATTTTTTTAGAGTCCTGTGGACAAATGATTTATGCTGCAAGAAAAATCTTCATCTTGAAAGAAAAAGAGAGAATAAGGAAAAAAAAAAACAATAGGGCTATCAAAAGGCAATCCTTGCTTAACTAGTGATCAGGGTGGCACAAGAAATATTGAGGACTGGAGCTATCTCATGTGTCCATCAGTACGTGACTTTGTCCACAGGACTCTAAAAGTATGAGATGAAGGTGCAGAGGTGGGTATAGCAGAAGGTGCATGTCATTATACCAGGCATGACTCAGGATGCCATGAAGAGCCCTGCTCTTCATATAGAATAGGGGTGGTAACATTTTGTATATAACTCAAATATTACATAATATAATTTATGAAATGTCTATAAACATTATATGATTTTACAAAAAGGGTGAAAGAGCTATGAAATTAAAGATGTAGCGCTTTGGTGAAAGAAAAGAAAGTTCTACCCCTAATCACTTGAGGGCTTTAACAATTTTCTTAGATCAAGCCTTTGGTACTACCCTTAAACCCTTTTTCTTTTAGTGACTAGCTCTACTTGGATTGGCACTTCAAGTCTTTTTATAGCTACCTTAGTGTCCTGCCAAGTAATTTTTATTCTACCGAGAATTCTATTGCTCTTGATTTCTACTTAAATATGAGATGGGAATCATGATTCCACTAATAAACAGCTATTTATTTAATCTTCCCTCATGTTCTTTATTTCATTAGTTCTTTGTCTAAGTATCTTTAAGAAATTTCTTATAATAAAATGATTCTATTGAGGAATGAAGATTTTGACATTGCTAAATGATCTGAAATAGTTAATCCATTACATAATTGTGGAAAATAAACGGATAAGCTACCAGAGTTGTATAGTCAAACAAATTCTTTAATGCCAGAAAAAGGTTTTAGAAAGTATAAAATCATAGTCATGTATGATTTGAATGAATATTAATTTAATTCAAATTTCATACATCTCTAAAACACATTGATCATTAGCTGTATTATTTGTAAAATATTTTCATTATACACTTGCTTTTTCATGGTTAAATTCTTGCATATATTTGTATGAAACAATTCATTTTTATATTCAAAATGGCAATGAAAAGTAATACATAAGCACCATTTTTTAACTTGTATTTGGTTCATAAAAAAAATATCACCTACAAAGATCTGTAATAGCTACCACAATCTTCTGTATTCTTTTCCTTGTTTTTCTTACTCTCTTCTTTCTTCCCGCTTCCCTTTTTTTCCCTTTTGCTTCTTTTTTTGTCATCTCATTTTGCTAATAGCTGAGATAATGTGAGGTCTTCTCCCCACAATAAAAATGTTATGAATTTATCTAGGATGTTTTCTGTAAAACAAAAATTTAAAAATCCCTTTCACATAAAACACTGAGATTCAAAATGTGAAGATGAATACAATTAAATTAGAAAGAAAATGTTTTAATAATATTCACGGTATGCAGCATAGTAAAAATTAATTGGATTAATTAAAGAGAGATAAGGAAGGAGTCATAGCAATGGGCATCATTTTGTGAGAAACATTCCACAAAGACTATCAGATCTGCATGTATCTAATAGATCAAGTAGAAAATTTAGTAAGTACAGATGCATAAACTCAAGAACATCCATCAAAACAAAATGGTGGTAGGAGATAGAATGATATTAAATAACTGATATGAGCTATTATTTGTCTCATTCATCTTATAAAATTATGGTAAAATTATGCTGATAATATATAATACATATTCTCAAATCTAATCTATACTCTCAAAAGTTTTAGTGGGGTATGAAATCGGATGTGTGGGAATTGGATTCACAAGAGAGAAGCTCTCTTGACCAAAAATCCAACCTGCACATGATTCTAATCTGCCCCTTATTTTGTAGTCTTCCAGAACTGTTGAAAGGGTGTGAATCTATAGTTGCTGCTGTTGTTGTTGTTAGGTGTCGTTGGGTTGGTATCCCACTCACAGCAACCCTACACACCACAGGTGAAACAGTATTGTTATTGTTTCTCTGCTATTCATAGGGTTTTCAATGCCTGATTGATTTTGGGGAGTGGGTTGATGGGTCCTTCTCCCAAGCCTACAGCACCTGGTGTTCCCAGGTGGTCTCCCATCCAAGGACTAACCAGGCGCAACCCTGCTTAGCTTTTGAGATCTGACAGGATCAGTCAGTTGCCACAGTGGTATGGCTGCAGGCTGCATATACTGGTGGGATTCCTATTACTATACAGAAATACCTGAAACAAAGTTATTTGTAAAGAAAAGAGATCTATTTATTGTCACAGTTTTGGAGGTTGATAATCCAAACAGCCATGGTGCTGGCCCTGGTGTGTGCAGACCTACTCTTTTTATAACAATCCTATTGAAAGAACTGACTCAGGGACCCATGACGACCTCAGTGATCTAACCCCCCCCACTACACCCTACTTCTTGAAGAACTTATAAGCTCTCAATATTAGCACACAGGGAAATTACATTAGTAGAAAACACTAATGATTTGGGGATAAACCACATCCAAACCACATCAATACATGTATACAATCAACCTGTCCTTTAAATACAAATGCATGTTTCAATAATTCTTACATATAAAATAAAAACATTATTTTAAACATTAAGAAGAATAAGTGTGATAATATATTTTAGACATCTCTTTGTTATGGGTGGCTCCTTTCTTTATAATAATGGTCATATTTCTGTGTTCCTAACATAGGACAGCATCTCCCCTTTCTTTACCCATTCAACCTCACAGAATGAGCAATGAGGATTGGTACTCTGTTCTGTTTAGAATTATGTAATTTTTGGTTAAATATTATGGGAATACAGCTGGTTGCCCATGTGGGTTTCCCTGAGATGGGGTTTTTGTTTTAAGAGATTGTTGCAAAATTATTTTTGAAATGCCCTGAAAATAGTAAAAAGAAAAATTTAAGTACAGTGATACTGAAAATGGTTACATCCGTAATATTCAAATTTTGAAAGTATCTTCTCAGTTGATGTTGTTAGGTACTGTGGAGTCATGTCTGACTGACTCATAGTGACTCTCAGAGGGTTTTCAATGGCTGATGGTTTTGGGATTGCCTTGGGAGTGGATTGCCACGTCCTTCTCCCATTTTTTGTAGTGCTGGAAATTGAACTCGGGACCTCAGAGACTGTAGAGGGGCACTCTACCAACTGAGCTAAATCCCAGCATCTTCTCAGTACAGTGATATATTTGGACTAATTAAAGGAAACCATGGAATTGCCTCTACCTCCTCAGGTGTATGCATGGTACAATTTTCTCTAACATTACGTTGTATGTTCTGAAAATGTCAAGGCTGTCTGTAATGAGTCTTTCTAGAACAGTGATATCTGGATGTATAATACATAACATTTCCAGGATCCAACTTCACACCCACACATGACTGTGTTGGTAAAGCTAAAGGAGCAACCACCTTTGTTTTTGTGACCTTACTTGCTACCTTGCCACAGCCATTTCTAACCATATTGTCTGACAAGGTCTGGATATGGGGAAGAGGGGTTTAAGGAACTCATCTTCCAAGAAATGGATGGGGATGAAGAAAAGGAAAATGTGCTTTTTGCTTTCTAGGAATAGGATTACTGTTTCTAATTATTATGATTACTTTATGTTTAGGACTAATAATACTCATAACTAATATTGTATTAAACTCTAATGAAACAAATGCTAAAAGAATGACACAACTGAAGGAATTTGTAAATGAATTAGAAGTAATGACCTCCAATTGTAAAAGTTATGTGGACAATATTTTAGTTAAAGCTGATCAGCAATTTCCACCCTGGAACTCAAGTGTTAAGTACTTTATGCTTCAGCTGCAGCAGGCTGAGTTGTTAGCCCCTACTTGGACCAAAGTGGCCCCACCTATGATAGGTAAGGTTTACAAAGAAAGTATAAAATAATCAAAAGAATACACAGGGCTGTTCCGACAGCACAAAAGCCTCCTTGACAATTTAACATGGAGGTGCTTATCTGTCCAGAGGTCGACCTTGGCTCCCAGCTGGGAAAAAGAGTGGATACACAACATGGAGAGGTGCCTATCTACAGACCTTGGTTCCCAGTTAGACAAAAAGAGTAAAGGCTGTTGTTCACTAAGGATAGAGTTCAAATACCCTATTATAGTTTATCATTTATAAAAAGCCTAAAAAGAAAGAAACCTTCCAAGTACTTGGTGTCTAGAGATAATAAAGTTTGTGTTTTGAACTATGGGTTGTTATGATTAACAGGTGCTTATGAAACTTTGTTTCATGAATAACTGTATGTGCTATTTTTACTGCTTGCATGACCTAAGCCTAAAAAATTGTATAAAACATTGAGTCTTCTGAACAATAAACGGAACAGATTCACACTGCCTCTGAGCTGCTGTGTTTGCTGTTACCCAATCGCCAACTCCTCAACCCGCCTTCAGGAAACTCTGGATCCTAGGCTGTAGCTGGACTGTGGCACTACCTCATAGAAACAGCTAGAGATTGTTTGGTTTCTAGTAAAGAAAAGGGTCTACCAGATACACATTATTTAAACTGAATAAGCTAAGTATAGATTTTTCCTAAGTCACATAGAACTTCATTTAGAAGTAGACTGACTTCCTGTAACCCAAATGGGTGAACATTGAAAGGAGAGAAGAGATACTATTTCCTATTTAGTAGGTATTTATATGTCAATTACTATTTTAAGCATTTTACATATACTAATCCATTTAAGGGCTGGGATTTAGCTCAGTTGGTAGAGCACTGGTCTGCAGTCTCTGAGGTCCCGGGTTTGATTCCCAGTACTGCAAAATTGGGAGAAGGACTTGGCAATCCATACCCGGTGCAATCCTGAAACATCAGCCATTGAAAATCCTAAGAGGGCCGTTATGAGTTGGACATGATTCAATGGCACATAACAACAACAACAACAAATCCATTTAAGCCTCTCCATGACCTTATAAATTAGGTATATAGTTATTATTACCACTTTAGGGACAAGAAAACTAAGGCACGGAGGAGTTAAATGGCTCATTTTCATTTAACACAGGTGGAAAGTAGAGCACTGGAATGATGACAGTAACATGTCTCTGGAATTCCCCTGTACAACAAATGCTATATCCCATGGATATAGAACAAGATTTATGAAAGCCAGGCCTGATGGCCCATGCCTGTAATCCCAGTGGCTCGGGAGGGGGAGGCAGGAGGATCACAAGTTCGAGACCAGAGGCGGTCTATGTAATTTGGTGAGATACGGTCTCAAAACAAAGAAGTAAAAAAAAAATGGGCTGGAGGTGCAGCTCAATGGTCTAACACTTGCAAAGCATGCAAGCATGAAGCCCTGGGTTCAACCCCTGGAACCACAAATTAAAAAAAAATTAAAAAAGAAACAAGATTTATTAATATAACTGAATTTGGACTATGTGAATTCAAACTGAAAGTTTCTAAGTTACCTCTAGTAGCCTTGACCTAAAATGTTCTTAAATAATAGCCCAGAACAAACAACTCTATTTAAAAATGACTTCAGGAATTAGCAAAAGGTCTGCATAAGATACTATAAAACAAAAATGCTGAAAAGAAGCTACAGGAACTATAAAAAAAAATACTGAAAAGAAGCCACAGAAAATATAGAACACACCATAAAAAACAAGTTAATGAACTTAAGCATGCCTATAATCCCATTTACTCAAGAGGTAGAGGCAAAAGGATTGCAAGTTCCAGGCCAGAGGCAGCCTGCACAATTTAGCAAGACCCTAACTCAAAAAAATTTATAAAGGGTCTAAGTGTGCAACACAGTGGTAGAGTGCTCACAAATAAAGTTGAAGTCCCTGGCTTCAGCATCCCCAATACTGCCCCCCCCACAAAACAGAGAGAAAGAGAGAGAGAGAGAGAGAGAGAGAGAGAGAGAGAGGGAGAGAGACAGAGAGAGAGAGAGAGAGCATATTTCTCAAAATATGAAAAGATTTCTAATGAGAGCTATAGTAGTCAAAGTAAGTGGAAAAGAATTAGATGAAAGAATAGATGAAAGAAGGGAAAGAATAGAAGTAATAAAAGTAAAATAAAAATGAAAGCTGTCTTAGAGACCCAAATATTTTATTTTTATTTTATTTTATTAGTTGCTGAAAATGTCTAAGAAAATGAAGGAATTTTCTGAAAAAATCACATTTAAATATATAAATAAATAAAAGTGATTACAGATGAATTGCAATATATACGTAGAAGACTGTAAAAGGAAACCCTGAAAGATGTAAAAAGAGGCTTTCTAAGAGCTGGCAGAACACTACATATTTTAGATGTCTGGGGACCATTGATAACAAAAACGAGCTCAGGAACCTGGAAACTGAGAGAACCATCTCTGGCTTGCCAAAGAATTGGTAACACAATAGAAAGAACCTGAATGCTGAAATGAGAAAAACATGCTCAGCTTGTATCTTCTCTCCTGGGAGGGAAAAAGAAGAGTGAATGACACATCCACCACGTAGGACTAGAGGAGGGGCTTGTAGATGTACTGGCTTCTGTCTCTACTTACTGGGAGCAGTTGACAGGGAAGTGGATAATTTGGATGCCTGGGGATCACTGTTTAAGATAATTCAGAGGCCTGTGAAAGTGGCAGAGAATCTGCAGTATTATAGACAGATATGAGGAAGAGCAAGAAAATACAAACTCCAGAATAAAAAACTGGCAGAACCCTCTTATTTGAAAAGTATATGTACAAGCCAAGCAAAGAGAGAAAATTTGAGAAGTCCCTAAAATTTCTGGCAGGGCTGATGGAAAAATGTCTTCTCCCATATTCATCCAGTCTGTAAAGACTGAGAGAGGTGATTGTTTTTAAATACAAAAATCAGTACAATAATAATAACAACAGGCACCCAAAGAAACATGGAAATATGACCCAATCAAAAGAACAAATAATTCTCTAGGAAAATAATTCTCAAGATGAAAGAAAACTAAATAGTACACTAAGACTTAGGACACAATAAAAGTGGTATTAATAGGAAAGTTTATAATGGTAAATACCTAACATCAAAAAAGAAAGGCTTAAAATCAATAATAAAACTGTACATCTCAAAGAATAAGTAGGAAAAGAAAAATGAATCCAAAGTTATTGGAATTCTCTAAGTGTAAAATATTAGTATAACCTTAGTTGCAAATAAAATAAGTAAAATCTGATTTCAATAGCTTTCGACCATAAAGAAATTAATTGTGTCAACAAAAAGTGTCTCACAGATAGGAAGGATCTAAGATTAATTTGGCAGCATAAGGACAAATGACCTACCTTTCAACTCTACATGTCAGTGTCTTATTCCTCCAGGGGGCTCCACCGTTTGTTAGGGATGGCTACATACTTTTATGTGTCACACAGTAATATTACTGTCATATTAATGTGCAGAGCCCTCAGAGAAGGAGAGACTTTTTATTTTTAGTATTCATTTTTAGGATTAAAAATATGTCTGCAAATATGTACAGCTGATTTCTTTCAATACACAATTGTCTGTAATCTTGTCACATGCATATACCCAAACCAATAACTGAACAATTGGGACACCCATGACTGACTTTCACCAACATTCTGCTACCATGAGTAACAAGGGAATGGGAAAGTGTGAAATAAGATTCTGGTTTTGGTAGCAAAAAAAAAAAAAAAAAAAAAGATAGAATAATGATTGTTAGGCATGTAATAGTGACTTCAGATATTGGCATTTTAAAATTATCAGGTTTATCTATTTTTGGCCAATCTGTATAAGAGTAAATTTTATTACATTTATTAAATTTGCTACAACATCTAAAGATAATGAATATAAATGATTATGGCAAACATTGCATCATTGTTTCTTTCTACCTTTAATGAGCCTGCAGCTGTAGCCCTGCGGCATCCGATCCTGTCAGATCTCAGAAGCTAAGCAGGGTCAGGCCTCATTAGTACCTGAATGGGAGACCACCTGGGAACACCAGAAGCTGTAGGCTTGGGAGAAGGACCTGGCAACCCCCTCCCAAAAAGCAATCTGCCATTGAAAACCCTATGCACAGCAGAGAAACACTGACAATAGTGTTTCCCCTGTTGTACAGAGGGTCGCTATGAGTCGGATACGGACTCGACGGCACCTAACAACAACAACTTTTAATGACATCAGCATTTAACCATTTTGAATGAGATTTGCTAGATTTCTCTTCATATACTTAAGAACTTTTCTTCAATATATATTTTATCAAAAGTGAACACTTCTAATTAAATAGAAAATAGAAGCAACAAAAATAGTGCAAAAGACAAATAAATCTAAAAAATAATCCTTGAAAAACTATTGAGAGAAAATTTTCTCTTCCTCCTAACAAGGGAAAATAAATTTAAATATGTGAATAAATTGAAAGATACACTAAAGATTTGGATAATTTTAGTGTTGTAAAGATGCAAGTTCTTCCTAAATAACACATAAGATATGTCATCCCAAGAGAAACAAGAGTTTTTCTTAAATCTGCTATGATTATACTAACGTTTAACTGGAATGCAACAATGGATAAACAAACAAGAAAAGTTCTGAAAGGGGAAGTAAAGGAGGATAGAGTTAGATGCCCGAGACAATAAAGCTTTAAATAAAGCAGCAGCCACTAAGGTAGAGTGCTATTGTCTCACAATTTGATCTACAGAAAATTATAACTAAAATAAACCTAAACACAGAAAGAAATTTAGAGTATAAAAAACAATAATTTTACACTGGAAACATAATGGAGAATTACTTAACAATTATGAAAATAAATGTGAGCATTTGCCAAATATCAAAAAAAATTAAGCAGATTACCAACTTAATTACATGTCCAGGAATACTTTCTGATAAAAGAGAAACATAAATACTTAAAAAGAGAGATCAAAACTACTGTAGAATGCTAGATTTTTATTTTTTTAAATAGTTTTATAGAAAGAGGAGTAGCTTCTAAGTATGTTCCCAAATCCCAAGTTCACAAAGATAACAAAGAATGGGCAAATTATACTAAATATTTTTAAAACCTAGACCTTAAAAACTCCAAAGGAAACTGAAAACTTAGAAAAAAAACTGCCACTTACTCAACAGGAAGTATCAGTATATAATATTAAAAAGTTAAGGATATGACATATACAAATAATGTCTCAAAGAACATGAACATGTCTCCAAGATTTATTTAGTTCTTAATAAAACAACCAAATATTTCAAAATTATATTTTGATATTTCATAATTAACTTAGTATAATTTACTCTCAAAAATTAAAAAGAGAACAAGATCCAATAGAAAAATGGGCAGAGCAAGATACAAAGAAAGTTGATGAGATAGTGTCAAAAAATTTTATAAAAATATTCAGTCTTGGTGGTGGTGGTGTCTACATCTGCAATCTCAGCAACTTGAGAGAGCGAGGAGCCAGTAGGATTGCAGGGTGCAGGTCACAGGTAGCATAGGCAATTTAGGAGATCCTATCTCAAAAGAAAAAAATGGGCTTAGAGTACAGCTCAGTGGTGGAGTTCTTGCCTATTATGTGCCAGACCCTGGATTCAAACCCAAGTACTGAATATAGTAATAAAATACTGAGATAAAATAAAATAAAGTGACTAAATTCATAATTGAGAAAATGCATAGGGACAAAGAATAAATGTAACAAAGTCACTAGAACATGAATTTCATTGAAACTTACAGAGAAATCTTATGATCCACAACATTTTTAAAGTACTTGATCAACGTTCTGGGCAGCTGACTTGAAGGAAACTTAAAATTGGTTATCTCAAGTGAACTACCTTACATTTTTTTATTTCTAGACTTCTAGCTCTGCTACTTATTGCAAGTGTCTCCAGAAACACTTTACTAATGTAACACTGGTGTTACTTCAGATTTCTTAAGCTTTAAGAAGATTCTTGGCATTATTTCTGTGATATCCTAAAGAATAACGATCAACTTCCTTTACTCTTATTTCTTGTACAAAATAAATCATTTTCATTGATACCTTACTTTAATTTTCTAATGTTAAAGACTGATATGTATGTATTACCCCAATTGGTGAAAATATTTGTTACATAATCTACATTAGCTTATGAGAAATTATAAAATAATGGTAAGATTATCATACATGCTGCCATTTTAGTCATAGGATCTGTGAAGTTTCTATTGCATACATTCAGGACAGAGTAGAGAAACCAGGTAGAAAGGAAACCTGAATCAAGAATGTATTATTGAGTGGTCTCTATTTCAGGTGCTGGTTCTAGATACCCTGGCAACCTCATATGGAACTGAAGCAAATGATTTCTGCCCAATGCTTCATGCCCAGGGAATAAATCCACCTTTATCTTCACTGGTCAAGGGCAGCCCTCAGACATTAACCCCGTCTCAATTGTAGACTATTCCCCGAAGGTACCCATTGAAAACTTTCACAGAGCATCACAGAAACCTCATGTCTTGAAGCAAAAGAGAAGCAGAAAACTCTATATGAAGAGTTGTTGATTGTTCCTGAACAAACCTGGCAGTGATAACAGGAGTGACCTGTGGGGTCAAGGACAATTTTAAATTGGGTAGTAGCATCCAATAAAATTTCTAATTCTGCCTTCAAAAATTATTTTAATTTAGATTTCTATCAGCACAATATGCCAACATCCATACATATACACATATGTGCCCATAAACATATCTGCATAATGTATATATATATATATATATATATATTTGTTGTTGTTAGGTGCCATCGAGTGGGTATCTGACTCAGAGTGACCCTCGTAGGGTTTTCAAGGGCTGACTGTTTTGGGATTGCCTTAGGGAGTGGATTGCCAGGCCCTTCTCCCATTTTTGCGGAGCTGGAAATGAACTTGGGACCTCAGAGACTGCAGTAGAGCTCTACCAACTGAGCTAAATCCCAGCCCAGATATATATAAATATATATATATATATATATATATATATATATATATATATGGAACAATATTATTGTCTCTCAACATTTTATGTTATTATAAGAAAATACCTGAGACTGGGTAATTTATAAAGAAAAAAAAATTCTTCACAGTTTGGAGGCTTAGAAGACCAAGGTCAATGTTCTAGCAGGGGTCTAATTCTATGGGGGTTCTGTTCCAGACCTGCAGATGGCCATCTTCTTGCTGTTTCTTATAAGGCATAGAAAAACAAGTCTCTGGTGCCTCTTTCTGTTTCATAAGTATACCAGTTCTCAAGGGATCACAGCTGGCTCTACTTTTATGATATCCTTTAACTTTAATCACCTCTTCAAAAGTCTTATGTTCAATACAGTCACAAGAGGTTAGGGCTGAACAAAAGAACTAGGGGTGGAAGGCAGTGCGATTTGGTTCATAACACCAAGATCTTACTATTTCTTGTTCAAACTGTTAAGTCAATCTTCTGACTAGTCTGTCTGTATCCTCTCTTGGCTCTATCCAAATTGTCCTCATTGAAGCTGGAATCTTCTAAAAGCACACTTCTGCCGATGATAAATAGTTTCTCATTGGTTTCTTGGATAAAAACAACTTTTTCAAACTTTGTGTGTAATGCCCCACATGGCTTTCCAGTCCTGTTTTATACGCCCTCATGCCCTCTTTTGGACCCTGAACTGGTTTTAAACATCTGTAGTGCACTCCACCCATTGGCCTTTGAATGTGTTATTTTCTCTGTGGAGATACTGATGCTTAGATGGTGCTCAATCAAGTATTTGAGTGCATTAATTAATAAATGACATAAAAGAGATTCAAAGGGATTTGAAAATTTCATAGCCAAATAAAGCTGTATCACTTTCTCCAAGTTCCTTTAATGTGGAATTTCCCAAACTGTCATTCATTAAAAACTAAGGTTTTCTATTCACAATAGATGCATTACAAAATAGAGTTCTTTGGTTTCTAGAACTGCTGGATTAAATGAGATTTTGTTGTTGCTGCCAGACTCTTTAAACTCTTTAACAGCTTAATATACAATGTGAAAACTCTAAAGGAGATTATACTGCCTAATCCTTTTGATCACCAAACGTTTTACAAAGCACCCCTTGACGTCATTGTTGACATAAGCATTCCAAACACCCACTTTGGCACTAAATAGTTCCGGGAATTTGGCTATATCTATACTAAAGTGATTAAAAGGAATACCACTTAATTGATACTGAAATCATCAATCTTTACCATTTATTCTAAACTTTCCCGTCTTTGAGAATCTTTACTACACAAGGTAGTTTTTGCTTTTTTCTTTGATTTCTGAATTTAATAATAAATTACACAGTCTATAGAAAATTTTTGCATTGTTTTTATTTGTAAACAATGACTGAGGTGATGGAGGCAAGAGCTTGTCATTTCTTTCTAAATCCTTTCATTTAGTAAAAGGCTTGGTTCTGTAGAAGATAGCCATGTATATAAGATAAGCCTCCTGTATACAGAATTCTATAAAGTAAAAGGAGATATAACTATGTTTACAAATAATTAAAACACATTAAGTATGCAAGTACTGTATCAGAGTGTCATAGGAATTCATTGGGGAAATAGATCAGCTCTTCCCAGAAGACACAGCTAGGAATACATAACAAGTAGATAAAATATAAGTGATGTGAGAGTTTCAGCTCAATAGTCTTAACATTAATGTCTTCAAGAAACAAGGAGGCAAACGTACCTGAAGATCTAGACTGTGTAAGAAATTTAGGCAAGATAATTTGAGGATATGA
Organism: Pedetes capensis; assembly: GCA_007922755.1. Classification (NCBI taxonomy): domain Eukaryota; kingdom Metazoa; phylum Chordata; class Mammalia; order Rodentia; family Pedetidae; genus Pedetes; species Pedetes capensis. Next base: position 83,469 of record VMDO01006344.1, read on the forward strand.
GAGCTAATTTAGAATTTGAGTTGTAAGGAACTGACTAATGTCTTATCTAAAAATGAGTAATAAAATTGTCAACTAGCATTGAGAACCAAATTGGAAAGTCACCATGAATTTATGGTAGGTCAGTCAACATAGTTCTGTGACAACAACAACAACAACAACAACAACAACAAAGAGAAATGTTCTTCTTAACTATTTCTTAACTTCTTCTGAACTATTTTTTACAGTGCAAACACTGTAAAAAAATTTAACTATATATTTGAGAAAAAAAATCTGTCTTTGAACTATAATAGGTCATTAATCTTCATTTTTAATTCCTAAGGTGCTAAATGTCAATATTAAAGAACTGTACATTTCAATTTGTATTCTGCTATTTGAGTGTTGAAATACAAAACAGTAAAGAACTGACTTGATCTCAAGCATGACATGTGTTGGTTTTCTATAAAAATTATGTAATGAGAGAGGGTAATGTCCTGTACAATTGTATTTTATGCAGAATACAGTATGTTATGTTCCAAGTGATTTATAATCACTTGGTACACGTGATTTATAATTATTGGAAAGATGGTTCTGTCAGGCAAACTGTGTTATGGCTTATTTTCACTTATCACATTCAATAAATCACTATAAAAACAGGCCACAGCATACATGAGATACTGCAAAATAGCACTTAAAAATACATTTGCCTTAGTATCATTTTCTGGAGGGCTTCAATTTGCTGGGGAAAGTAAATGGATTTTTTTTCCCTCTAAAGATCAAGTATACATAGCCAACATATTTTTGGCATGCTTCCACTAAAGCAATAACAGAGCTGAAACCTTAGCACAATATACATTTATATTCTCTATCTTTATTACATACTTTCAGCTCTCACTCCATAGCCTTCAAGTTCATAGTGCAAATCCAAGACATCATGAAGACTGAGAGTCTTCCATAAAGTGTTTCATATCCTACTATTATTACAGTTTGTCATTTCTCTTCTGTTCCTTTTCTGTTTAGAAGTAGAGAAAAGATGAAGAAGGATGTCAAATGAAAGGAAGAATGCTTTTGTTCTTACATCTTGACCTGAACTAATGAGTTATGCTCTGCACAAAAGTGATCATTCTTCATTTCCTTTTGGGACTACTAGTTTAGTAGATTACAGTCGGCTGGGATTTAGTTTAGTTGATAAAGCACTTCTCTGCAGTCTCTGAGGTCCTGAGTTCGATTCCCAGCACCACAAAAGTGGGAGAAGGATGTGGCAATCCAGTCCCAGGCAATCCCGAGATAGCCATTGAAAACCCACTGAGGGTTGCTATGAGTCAGATATGACTCAACGGCACCTAACAACTACAGATTACAGTCTTTACGTTGTTCTAACAGCCTTTAAGCATGTGGACCTGTGAATGAACCCTTGAACCTCGTCAGTGCCTGGATGGTCTTTGAGTAATGGTGCATACAGCAGGGGGAGGAACCCTGTGAATATACTAAGCCTTGGCCACAGTTCCCAAGAGTTTGGTAGCAGGTGTTGCATCATCCAATATATTTCTTTTTTTTTGTTTGCTTTGCAGTACTGTGGGGTAGAACCCAGAGCCTCTTCTGAATGCTAAGAAAGTGTTCTAGAACTAAGCTGCACCTTCAACCCCATTTTCATTTATAATTTTGAGACAGAGTCTTGCACAGACTGCCTTTGGCCTCGGATGCACTATCCTCCTATCTTTGCTTCTTGACTCACTGAGATCACAGGTGTGGGCCACAGTGCCCAGCTGCATCATCTAATTTTGATCACCCCCTGAAATTCAATGTTTCTATCTCTCCATGGGCAAAAACTGGGTGACTTCATTTATCTTTACAAATTGCTCATTTACTTAAGACATTATTGTGTAAAACTCTCATCATCTTCTGTATCAGTTTAGCCTCCTTTGTAAAGCCTCTAATTTCTCCTCAGAGATCTGTGTCTCCTTTCAATCATATATCCATATGGATTTACCCAGAAGCTGATGATTCCAATGTTATTTTTAATCTCGATGTACATGTTTGTAGGAAGATAACTAAACGGTAAACCTTAATCATCTCGTGGTGTTATGGTGAAGACTAAGTTGTGAATCTCAATTACCTTAGTCAAATCAAAAATTGTACTAAGATAATTTACAAAGCAAAAACATCAATAGATAATCAAGCATAGACTATATAATTAATCTGACCAGATAAATTGTATTAAGTTCTATTTTCAGTGATTTCTGTGGTGACTTACACAGCACAACCATGATCTAGAAGGAAGTACTAACACCACTGGAACTATCAGTCTATTCATACTTAGGAAGAGATTATCTGGATCATAAGATTATCAAACTAACCAATGGGAATGCCCTCTACAAAATCTGTAACAGCTACACTCTTACTCTCTTTCCATCCTAATTCAGCCTTTCTCATAATATGCTCCACATACTCTCTGGATCTTGTCTCTGCTCATATTCTCAAATATCAGTTTTCCTGAGTGTCTCCTCTCAGTTTTTCATTACCAGAAGAGCATTACCAGAATGTTCTTTCTGAATCATTCTCTTCAAGACACGAATATGGTCTCATATCTCCCACATTATAATAAAAGCAAACAAGCCAACAAACAAACAAAGAAAACCCTTAGCCACGTGTCCTTTTGAGCTACTGGCAATTCTTACTTCCTTTGATGTATCGAATTGGTCTGTGACATGCTGCTTTCCAGGTGACAGAGACATCTCCCTATATTTTGAATGCGCTCAGTGCATGGTCCTGATGTTGTCTGTCTTTCTTTCTCTATGATGTCGCAGAGAGCTGGCTGAGTAGTACAGGGCCAGTTCTCGAAAAGATCACATCATCTTTTCATCTCAGACCAATGGCATTAGCATGTGACCTCTCTTACCTAAATTACTGTCTCACAAGATCAGATTCCTGGCCATAGAGCTTCCATAATGACATGGTTGATTATAGTTCCCTAATTTTTCTCAACTGTCCTGTAAATACAGACAACACTAAACAGACAGGGCCCCTCTCATTCAGCACTTTCCATGTCCTTCCAAGTGGCTGAGCATGAAGCTCACAGTAAGTACGTCCTACTGAGCATCTGCCTTTATATTTCCCCTACTTAGTTCATCATAGGGACCAACATGTATGCACCTGTGTTCCTTGCATGACAGCTTTCAGGGAATTCCATGTTCTATTCTGACAGATACTCTCATCTTCTCATTTTACTAAAGCTGTCAGATGCACTCAACATGTAAACCATCTCTTCTATCTTCTTTCCTCTCTCAGTTTCTATGATGTTGTAGCAGTGGCTCTTAAATGTTAGTGTCATTAGGATGACTAGAACTTCTATCTGAGGTGGAGCCTTAGACTTTTCATGTCTAATGTGATCCCAGGTGATCCCGATCTCTTTCTTCTGATCTCACTAAGAGCTGCCACTCTGCGCTTTCATGGAAACTTCATTATCTTTACAAGTTGCCCATTGACTTAAGCCATTATACTGGATACTTCTCATCATCCTCTTTACCAAGTTAGCCTCTTCTGTAAAACATCTAATTTCTCCTCAGGGGTCTTTATCTACTTTCAGTCCTATCTCCATATGGATTCATCCATAAGCTGTTGATTTCAACATTTTTAATCTCTACATACATATTTGCATGAAACTGGCTAGACTTTGGGCCTTAATCTTCGTACGCTGCTGTGATGATGGCTAAATTGTGAACCTCAATTACTTTAGTGAAGAAAAATATTTTGCTAAGATAATTTACAAAGCAAAAACACTACCAACAGGTAATCAAACATCAACTACATAATTAATCTGACCAGATAAATCTGACCATCAACTATATAATTAATATGACCAGATAAATTATATTAGGTTCTATTTTCAGTGCTTCTTTGAACAGATTATATAAACAGACATTCTGTTGAGTTTTATATTTATTTATTAGGTAATTTTATTCAGTGTTTTGACTTTTTTTATATGATGCCCAAAGAGGAATAGTCATTTTTAAAAAATGAAGCTGTAGTTATTTAAACAATCAACTGTTTGACACCATAATTCTTTCACGTTGAAGAGAAACACTCATCAATTTTTTTTGTGTAAAACAGTGATTATTTGTTGCCAGAAGCCTATTCTAATTGTATTATTTAAAGGTACATGGCCACAATATTTATGTTGAAAGAAATCCAGTATTTCTAACTAGTGCACTCTTCTGCATAGAGGTAAGAATGAAATTAAAATTATAAATAATCTTAAGAATTTCCCTTTTCTTTATCATGCCTATCTTTCTTAAAAATCTTCAGAAATGTTTATGACTGACTTAATTTTGACTCCCAAAATGTTAATCTTTATGATTTGACAAACATTATACAATGGATATTGTATTCCTCAAAATCATTTGTCAAAAAATTCATTTGAAAAATATTAATGAGTTTTAATATATATATTTATTTTTAATAAAATAATTGTACAGTAATGTATCCAATTTTTAATATTACTTTTCATAGTTATATTTCTGAAAATTGGGAGATGTTTTTTATATTTTCTAGTAGTCAAACAGATTTAAAATCTCTGATTAAACTTTTTTTTTTTTGTACTGGGGGTTGAACCCAGGGCCTCATGCCTGCATGCTTTGCAAGTGCTGGATCACTGAGCTGCGCCCCCAGCCCTTTTTTTTTTTTTTTTTTTTTTACTTTTTGAGACAGGGTCTGGCTAAATTATGCAGACTGCCTCTGGTCTTGAACTTGCGATCCTCCTGCCTCCGCCTCCCGAGCCGCTGGCATTACAGGTGTGTGCCATTGTGCCCGGCTGATTAAACTCTTTAATCTCTGATTAAATCCATGATGGGCAATTGATGGAAATGAAAAATAAACATTTTAACTTTAAGTCATGGACATTTTAGGAGCTATTCATTATGATCACATGATTTAGCCTATGCTAATAGTCATATTTGGGAAATTTGATTGTAGATACTTTTGTTTAAGTTTTTAATTTGTCTGAATTAAAAATACTATAATTTACTTCTAAGGGATGGGATTTAGTTCAGTTGGTAGAATGCCACTCTGCAGTTTCTGAAGTCCGGATTAGATTCCCAGCACCACAAAAATGGGTAAAAGATGTGGCAATCCATTTCCAAGGCAATCTTAAATCAGCCATTGAAAATCCTATGAGGTTCACTATGAGTCAGATATGACTTGTTGCCTCTAACAACAATTTGCTTCTACCAATGGAATATGAAAAGATGGCAGGATACCTATGATTATGTCACATAAGATTGTAATGCTTACCATGCTAAGAGACTTTCTCTTTTACTTGCTTTGAAGAAACAAACTTCTATATTGTAGGATGGATGCTAAATGACCAGAGCCACACAGCAAGGAGCTAAGGACAATCTTTGCCCAACAACCAGCAAAAAACTGAGGCCCTTTGTCTGCCAGCCTGCAAGAAATGAAACACTGTGAACAACTTCATGACCTTGGAAGTAGATGCTTTCCTAGTTGCCCTTCCATAGGACCCAGCCTGCCTGCCACCTTGATTACTTCTGCCTTGCAGAGGACCCAGACAAACCTAACCCTGGACTCCTGACCCACAGACACTGTGATATAATATACATGCATTATGTTTAGCTACTAAGTTTGTGGTAATATTGCTATGTAGAAATATATAACTAATACAACTGGAGATCTAGTTATGGGATATTTCTCTAATTCAATAAGGAAAGGTTTCACTCTTTTTGTTGCAGCAACTTCCAATAATGAATTTAATGGAGGTAGATTATGAAATAAAGTGTTTTGAAGGTTCAATGACATTTCAATAGTTTTATGAGCCCAACTCAAGCATTAAATCTGATGATATAAAAGATGGGATGTTTTGATCTTTTGAATAATTGAAACATATTTAATGAAGAATACATTGGACCATTTGATGATTTCTACCCAAGTTCACTGTATTGCTCTATGTTACAAAATAAGCATTTTATGTATGCATATTATTCTTCAATAAAATGTGGAAAAAGTATAGTTATGTTAGTCTGAAATGTAATCATATTACCTGTACATTTATTTCTTTTTCTGAGATTTAGAGTGAATATAAAGCAAATAGAACCAATAAGGCAATTTTTGATGTCACAATCAATTTTCCTCTAGAGTTCATATATTCTGACATCTTTTCTGAGAAGTTAACATCAGAAAGCAATTTGTTAAAATTATAGGCAATCTATAGGTACATAGAAGATAGATAAATTTTAAAATAGCATATATCTTTCCCTCATTTTGTTCCTTGAAGGTATGCTTAAAGACATATAGTTTCATAGTCCTAATTCATATTGGATAGTCAAGTTCATACCTGTTCCAGTCTCGTCTTGATTGCCTATGGTGTTGTTTTCATTTAATTAAGCTACTTAAAAAGATGCTGTCTCCATCAACCTGTGCTTATGGGTAGTCTATTCTTGGATTAATTCTATTACATATAATCTTTTTCATTCACTTGGCTTTCCACATATAACATAATGCCAGAGAATCACTGATTCACTTTTATTACAGAAATTGGGTCATGATTTCACATTTAACAAAAGGCCTGTTGCTCTGCTCAGCCTGATATATAGTCCAATATATCTTCCCTCAGTTCATAGCAAAAGACCAACTTCATAATGTATTATTGTGGGATACTAGAAAAAATGCATATGAATCTATATCTATAAATCATTGGTCTAAAGTCTTTATCTCTAGCTGAGGCATGTTATCAATCTCAGCTGAACCCTGGAACAGTTATTGTGTCATTTCCCTGGGTGAGAATAATTGATGGCCTTGCTAGCAGCTTTGTGGCAGGGAAAAAGAAGCTATCTAATTTTCAGACTCTGAATTCATGGCCCGGGAGAGGACAGGATTGGAGTGCATCTACTAAGATTAGTCAGTTTTCTGTTACAAATGAGAACATGAGACAGGTAAATTTGGATCCCCAAATATGCTCTCAATACATTTTCCTCGGGAAAAATCTCTAATTTTCACTCCTCTACCTCCACTGTTTATCTCTATATTGGGTGTTTGAAGATCATTACCTAACTGTTCAAGATACAACATATATTCAGCTTCTTTGGGCATTTTCTTGTGCCTCACTGTCACATTTCTATTAATATTTCAGAAATTATTCATCTCAAATGAGTTGGAATTGAATTATATCTGCTCATATGTTGACCTCATTTTCTCAAGTGATTTAATCTAAAAATATTTTTCATTTTTATGGGATGACCTTTGTATGTGGTTTATCATTCATACTCATTTAAAGCATATTTATTGAACGCCTTGGTATTCAATAATTATTGAGGCCAGGTGCAGTGACTCACACCTGTAATCCTAGCAACTCTGGAGGCAAAGCCAGGAGGATCCCGAGTTTGAGGCCTGAGTGATGTACTAGACCTCGACTCAAAAGAAAAAAAAAAAAGGGCTATAGAGCACTTGCAAAGTATGTGTGAGGCCCGGGGTTCAATCTCCAAGTATTACAAAGAAAACAGTCAGCCGTTGAAAACCCTATGAGGGTCACAATGAGTCAAATACTGACTCGACGGCACCTAACAACAACAACAACAACAACATACCTTTGAATGCCATATTTATTGGTTGCTTTTGTGGCTGGTCATTATTTCTTCCCTTTGTTCTTTCACTTTTTATTCATTCTCTTTTTTCTATTCAAATCTATGAAACATGTACTACATCTGTGAGGCACAACACATAGGATATACAGGCAGGTTTATTTGGCATGTGCACCTTAGGATTCTAGTATAAGGACAGAAATCAAAGGGTTCCATTTTCACTAGCATTCAGAGACTCCCTGGAAGAAATGACAAGGGGTACTATATGACTGAACCCTTCATGGAGTGTCTTTTAATGTGACGTGATCAGTAAGGGTGCCCTGCTTTGTATATTTTCTAGGGAGAGATGGAGGCCTAGGAACTTAAGGAACTACTATTAAATTAAGGAATATTCCAAATACATATGTCAATTTATTGCAGTGGATAGAGCTGTGTTATCACATCAGTTATAGCTCAGGTATTTTAAAAAAAAGAGCTATTGGTTTCTCTAGAGGAAAGTCTTAAAAACTAAAGTACTAGTAAGACCTATGGAAGAGTAAACTGTTCTCTTTTAAAGAGTCATTTAGCCCACATGTAGATCTGAAAGTACTTAAATGAAAATTGCTTCTCCAAAGTCATAGACATGCAGTGTCCAAGGTGGAAGGGGAACAAGAACAGGAATGAACACCAGGAATTCTCCAGAGAGTGGAGAACCAGGGCAGCCTTGGTGAGGAAGGCACTGTCTCAAAGAATAGACTCATGGCCTTGGACTCCTTAGAGATACGGTGAGTAAACAAAACAGGAACTAGCTAACACTTTTGAATATTTGCCATCTGGCAAGCATCGTAAGTTAAAATCCTTGTATATGTTATGTTCTTATCTTAAGCAGCATTAGAGGGCTCCATCTCCATTTCACAGATGCAGGAACAGAGGTCATACAGCATTGTCCAAAGTCACACAGTCTTTAAGGTGAAAAATCTAAGATACCTTCCCTAGTGTCTAGGACTTTGGGTGCTCCAACATCTCCACCTTTCCAACTTGATCTTGTAATCTTGTAAGCTTCCTCATACAACACTCAAAGGTTATTTCTTCTCACCTTTGTTAATATTGCTTCCCATTATAGAGTCACTTTGCCTATAGTATCATTTGGCACTGTGCTAAAATCTACTGGAGTTAGCTGCCCCATTAAAATATTTACCCTCAGACTAGGTTAGCTGCCTTGGAGATTATCTGACTTCCTATGAATATTTCAAACAAAGGCTTTATCCCCCACTGAATTGGCGTATTGTGCTAAATTGAATGCAGAGACTCTGTCTTCTTCTGTATATGAAGTGCTTGACATGAAGTATTAAAATCATGCATCAAATCATGTCTCTGTTATTTCAAAGCTTAACAATAATTACTATACAATGTAGTCAATGAAGAGTCCCATCAAAAAAATCACAGATAAAATCCCTTGGGATTGTTTCTATTTCTGTGAAAAATAACATTGACATTTTCATAGGGATTACATTGAATCAATAGATTACTGTGGGTCATATATATATTTTAACAATAATAATTTTCCCAATCCATGAACATGAAATATCTTTTTATTTGTGTTTTCTATTTCTCTTCACCAGTGTTTTCATAATTTTCAAGTGTACAGATCTTTGACCTCATGGGTTATATTTATTACTAAGTATTTTATTATTTTTGATGCTATTGACAATGGAATTGTTTTCTTATTTTCTTTTTCCAGTAGTTCACTGTTAGTGTACAGAACTGATTTGTTTGTTTTTTTTTTTTTGGGGGGGGATGTCGAGGCTTTACTAAGTTAATTTACTAGTTCAAATAGGTTTTTTTGTTTTATTTTGCTTTGTTTTGGCCTGAAGCATAACCCTGTAGCATCTGATCCCATCAGATCTCTGAAGCTAAGCAGGGTCTGGCCTGATTAGTACTTGGATGAAAGACCGCCTGGGAATACCAGGTGCTGTAGGCTTGGGAGAAGGACCAGGCAACCTGCCCGCCAAAATCAATCCTTCATTGAAAACCCTATGAATATCAGAGAAGCACTGATAACAATATTTTGCCTGTTCTATGAAGAGTCATTATGAGTAAGATATTGATTCGAAAGTACCTAACAACAACAGTAGTTATTAGGTAGTCTTTGGAGTTTTCTATACATTGAATTATGTTATTTGTAAGTAGACAATTTTGCTTTTTCTTTTAAAATTTTTATGCTTTTTATTTATTTTTCTTGCCTACTTTTTCTGGCCAGGATTTATAGGACTATGCCAGATAGAAGTGGTAAGAATGACCTTGTGTTATTTCTTATCTTAGAAGAAAAGTGTTCAGATTTTTTAACATAATGTTAGCTGTGGGGTTGTCATATATATAATTTATTATGTTGAGGTATGTCCCTCCTACACTTAGTTTATCAAGATTTTTAATCTGGAACCAAGCATGGTACATCTGTAATCCCAGCACACAAGAGACCGAAGAAGGAGGATAGTGAGTTTAAGACCAGCTTGGGCTACACACTGAGCCTTTATCTAAAAAAATTCTTTTAAATTTAAGAAACTTTTAAAAAATTAATTTTAAAAAATTAATTTTTTTTAAATTTAAAAAATTAACAATTGAAACATGAAAGAATTTTGAAGGGATGTTGAACTTCATTATGTTTTCTACAACTATTGAAATGTCTTTCCTTATCATTCTGTTAATGTAGTATACTTATTGATTGAACCATCCTCGCTTCCCAACAATAAAACTCAATATGGCCATTCTGTACGAACCTTTTAATGTATGATAGAATTTGTTTTGCTGGCATTTTGTTGGTGATGTTTGCACTTATATTAATCAGTAGTATTGACTTGTAATTTTATTTTGTTAGAGTGTTCTTTTCTGGCATTGGCATCTAGGTAATGCATAGAATGAGTATGGAAGTGGTCCTTCCTCTTCAGTTTATTGGAGGAGGACTGACATTAATTCTTAAAGTGTTTGGTAGAATTCTCCAGTGATGCCATTAGTTCTTGAGCTTTTCTTCAGTGGGAAACTTTTTATTATTGCTTCAATCTTCTCACTAATTATTGGGTTCAGATTTTCTATTTGTCCAAGATTCATTTTTAGTAGGATATATGTATCTAGATATTTACCCTTTTATTTTAGGCTATACAATTTTTTGGCATATAGTTGTTCATAATGGTCTCTTATGATTTTATTTCTAGGGTATC